>JAVFHW010072885.1:0-47099 GCA_032159205.1 Eurystomus glaucurus suahelicus
AGAAGGTTGGACTTGATGACCCTGGAGGTCCTTTCCAACCATAACGACTCTGTGATTCTGTGATTCTGTGATTCTGTGATTCTGTATTCACAAAAATTAGACCTGAACTGCATATAGAAAAGACTTTCTTCTTAACAGGCATAAGCATCCCTCCAAGCAAAGGTGGGTGTCATGAGCCTTGCCTATGCACTCTGTAGCAGCGATACTCTTCTCAAAGCCTACCTTCACATCCAAGGAGCTTAAAACATAAAATCCTCATGGATTCTTTATGATCAAGCCATTTCATTCAGTCATCTTTCCTTTGACGGTTAGAGCAGAAGATGACCTTTTAGTCCTGCTTATCAGTCTTTTGGAATACAGGTACAGAGAGATTTTCCAGACTCTAATCTTTTATAAACCCCTGGCCTCTCAAAGGGCGACTTCCCTTTGGCAGGTGCTTGCAAGGCACCTGATAAAAAAACTTGCAATTAGCTTAGGAAAATCTACTCCCTGTACATGGATTCTACAGGTTTAAGTGGTCAGCAATAGCCTACACATCAACACTATAAACTTAATTGCAATGGAGCTTGACATGGTTTATGACATCTGGCCACAAGAAGGGCATTCCTTACACACCAGAGCATTATTCTGGGACTTTCTGGAGGGGATACAATACTTCAGCTCAGTTATCCAGTTCTGTGGTTGCACAATTCACTGGTCTTGGACACTCTCTGTGGGCTAGCAACCACAGGAGCAAATTTAGTCTAGACAAAGCTCTTGTTTACTTTTATGACATACTCAAGTGTGTATTTTGAATGGACAACTCCACTGAACTTCTCAGAGTGAAGCCCATACAGTCTTTTCAGAAGAAGCAACCAATGCAGAACCTACCAGCAGTTTAAAAAGCTCCTTCTACCATACATTATTGTCCAAAATTTAATTATCGATTCTACGATTTACTGGTTGTCTATTTTTGTTACAGTATCATAGTGGTCTTTATGGTTTTCTTCACCAGCGAATCAACTCAGCATTTGTGCCATCTGCTGTGTGTACTTCCACCATAGCATTTACTATCTCTTCCAGCTTATTAATAAAAAAAATTAAGTGTCACCATTACTTTTTGCCAGTTGGGAATGAGCAATTTATTCTTCTTACCTTCCTGTTTCAGAACTCACCTCACTTACATGACAAGACTTCAGTTACCATATGCTGAATATGCAGTATACAGTACACTCAGTTAGCACTATGTGGCAATTTATAATATTTGTGGCTCATGTCTGTATCTGGATATCCAACTGTAAAGTCTGTATTGCACTTACATAATTCACGTATTCTGAAACCTGAGGAGCTTTATCAAAATTTCGTGCATTTGTCAATAGGAAAGATCATAATCATATATAACAGGGGAGTTCTACTTGAGGAATATGCCATCCAATTCCCAAATCATAGAAAACCTTCATGATTATCCTATCTCTGGTCCACCTGGGAAACCAGCTCAGTTTAACATCTTGTTTTTCCCTAAGCATACTTCAGGGATTTATTAACCTACACTGTTTCCTTCTTTATATCATCAGCCATATTATTTGAACGGGGATCTTTAGATAACAGTGTCACTTGGGAAATCTGTCAGAGACTTACACTCATTATAAACCTTGCTTTTTGCTAGCCACTGGCAGAGGAGGCACATGTGTGCGAGGGCAGGATCTACAGGTTACAGGCAGAAAAGTGGGCTGCTGGCAGGGAAGGCACTGGGACCAGCAGGAACCACAACCAGAAGAGTTCAGAGGAGAGTCCTGTAAGCAAACACTGGAGTGTGGGAATGGTGGGGGCTGCCTGAGCTGCTGCGTCTGGTCCCTTGTAAAAGCAGACAGTTGTGCAACCAGCCAGTCATCAAAAGGGTCCACAGAACACCTGCCTCACGTCCCCTGCACGCTCCACCAGCCATAAAAACTTTCTGATGCCCCACAGCAAAATTAAAACCTTTAATACAAAATCAAAGCCAAAGAAGCTATAAAGTGTCACAGGAAATGAAGCAGAAAAGAACAAGGACACTTTTAATGTACTAAATCCATGAAGTAGCAGGAAATGTGAAAATTACCAGATGACTTTAGAAGACAGATTATGCACAGAGCAAGACAATATAACTGAATAGGCCTGCCAGTATGACCCTGGGAAATGTTTTTCCTGAAGATTCTAGAATAAATTTAACACAGGCAAAACAATGCATTTTTTTTCTTTTCCTTCATAAAAAATGGCTAAACTGTATTTCATAGAGCTAAGAGAATTTCCATCCAGCACAAACAAAGATTTTTAGACTAAATGGTTGCAACTAATTTTCAATTTGCTGTTAATGTTTATTAGCGAGGGGGGATAAGTGGGTTTAGAAATCGGGAACGCACAGAGTTTATTTGTTGCAAGATATTAAATAAAGGAGTATTAAACTGTGCAAACACTATGTTTTGTGAAAACATCCACTGCCTTCCAAGGCATTTTAGACACAGTATTCCACAACACTGAATGACAGAAAAACTGGAAACAGCTGGATGAAACAAAGGACTTTCAAATACTCAAGGTTTACATTTCATTAACCAGAGCACATGTAACTAATCTTGGAACCCAGATAACTATTCTTTTCACAGCAATTAGCCCTGCTTCGTTAATATGCTGCTTTGCATTTGCTTGAGACTTTCTTTTGATATTTTTTTTTTCCCTCATGAGTGAAATATATTTTGAATTTTTAAAAAAAGATAATTAGAATAGATTGCATGGATTAAATATTAGAATATCTACAGTCAGTCACTTCAGAAGGCAGGAGATTGACATTTGACCTTGAAGTATTAGAGAAGTTATAGACATTTGGACCAAGACACAAGAGCTGCAATTCCCCTTCTTTTTTATTATAAAGAAGAGATAGATTTGGCATTGGGTAAGCAAGAAAATCTTATCCAAGATGCTCATTAAACTTATATCTTTCTGCAGCTCTTTAATTTTGCAGAAAAATGCAAGGAGACAGTAGTATAAATGACAATCAGGCACATTTCTGCAGCATCATAATACCTTGGAGAATTCCTTATTATTTTATTATGTTACCGAAGTTAATATAGTTCCATCCCTGCTAGAAATTAATTACACTAGTATTCTCAAGAATCCTGCTATCAGCTAAGAATGCAAAAAATGTACCTTTTTAGGTGAAGTTCAGTACTTATCATTCTGTTTTTACATTGATCCTCCTTGGAATCTGTTAATGGGTCTTGGTATGACAGAAGACAGGATGGCGATGGCATTTCATATTGGCCAGTTGAAAAGCTCATAGTGAACGTCAAGCTGTGGTTCATGAGCATGAATGAATCTTTGCTTCACAGCACCTAAAGCCAGAAAGCTTGTTCAAAACTCTTCTGCCATGGTAACTAACTTTTAACAAGTCCAATGATATGATTTAAAGCAGAGCTTTTCAGTCCAAAGCAGATAAAATGGGAGAAATTGAGGTACAACTCCCAGCTGAAAGTCCTTTGGCAGTAAGGAATAGTGTCAGAGTGGCAGCTACAATAGCAAGTTGCAATGTGTCCCTTTGGACTATGAAAGATACACGTGTCCAAAGCCTTTTCCAAAGAGAAGACATTTTTCTCCTTACCTGAGTTTCAAGTGATCTTTGGTTTGGCTCTGCATGTGTGACCGAAACACACCAGAATTTAGAGGAATCACTCCCTTTGCCACAAGAGAGAGGCAAGGAATGAGGAGGTGAGGACAAAACAAAACAAAACAAAAAGCAAAACGATACTGTCAGAATTCCAGATCAAGAGATACTTCACCCTAAACCTCCTAAACCTTCATTCCCTCTTTTTTCTATTAAGTGAGAGAGTCTGTACTGACAAAGTCCAGAAGTCAGTAATTCTATTACCATTACTCCTGAAAATTCAGAGAAAGCAGCTGCTTAATATCGGGCCTGCTTCAGATGCAAATGAACAAAACTGTGAGCTCCAACTATCTCTACTAGATGCAGCTGAGGCACTTTCTGCTGTTGTGCCAGTGTGTGGGCTTTGAACAGGGACAGCTGAGGAACCAGTGCATTTTCACATCTGCCATGCCCACTTCAGGGCAGTAAAGTGGCACAAAAGGACAGCTGAGAGCAATAACCTTATAAATATCCCCATTACAGCCTGCCAGAGACCATGAGTCAGTCCTTGACATGAACATGTTATCTGTAAGATGGTGGAAGATTTGTGATGCATTTTATTCATGTCTCAAAATAATGTCTCGTCCTTCTTTGGTCTGTATGCCTCCTTGCTTCCACAGGCACATCGTTCCACATCAACTCTTTCCTTCACATTGCCATTGCAACTAATTCACCTGGAGCAAAACCTTGCTAATTTTTGTTGCCAGTCCAGCTGATCAGCACAATGCAGTCTCAGGGTTATTTTCCTTTTACTGAAGTGTAGTTAATTGGATAAACCCTCTGCCAGCAGCATTGCAAAATTGACAGCCATTTCTCAGAGGCAGTTCCCCTCCCTTGGGGTGCTGAACCATTACACAAGCTAAAATCATGTGCAAGGGCCAGACCGAAAACGGAGCCCCAGGCTTCTTGAAGCACAAGCCAATGCATTAAGCAGCTAAGCACTCAGTCTGCCTTCTGTATGCTGTAGCTACAGCACCACTGTGACCATCTCATGGGGCTCACTCTAAATGAACTGCTACTTCTTAACTGAAATGCCTTGGTATACTATAATAATGAATCCATAACAATGGCTTTGTACAGTACATTACTATTCTAATCAGATATGGTATTGGTAGCAGTATGCTTCTTAAAGCTAGCATTTCCTTTGCCTCCTTTGCCTTGTAGAAATCATGCTGTTGTGACAATGGATAGCTGTAAAGCTAATGGTATTTCTTAAACTCCCCCTTCTGAGAGAGAGAGAAAGAGAGGGAGAGAAATCATAGTAATTTCCAGACATTTGTGTTAAAATACAAAGCAAACAAGAATAATGCAAAAATGATGTGGTGGGCAACCTGCATTAATATTTATGTTGGCATTAATATTGATAAGAATGCACCTTATGCTTTGTTGTCTACCCCCAGCATCCTTAAGTTCCCTGTTATTCAAGCTAGTAGCCATTAGCTTGCATCGTTCTCTGTACACAAAGCTTCAAAAAGCCTTGGCAGGACTCCAGCTCACTTACGCTTAAATGGACACTCAAGCTTCAATGGACACATAGCTAAATAGAGGCCAATAATTCAATACAGTATGACTGTACGGGGGCTGCTAGTAAATCCATCAAGCAGTAAATATCATCTGAAGCCAGTGCAAGCTTTTATCTTTCCAATTTTGTGTATGTCTGTGTGAAGCCCAGGCATTCAGCGAATCATGTAATTTATTCTGCAGTGCAGAGCCTGGGCTGTCTCAGACATCATATTGACTTTTTTTCCATCTGTCAGGGGCAGTCACTGCTCTACTTTTGTGCAAACGCATCACATTGCATTTATTTATTTATTTAGTTCCACTCTCTAGTGCAATTGAGCAAGGACACATTTTCACAGATAAACAAATATTAAGAAAAGCATCTGAATATCATTACAAGAGCATGTTAAACGTTTGTCCTAACCAGTTTGTTAAATCAGCAAATACACTTCCAGCAAATGCTTGTAATGGCTCAGAAAGGACTCCCTACTGCAATGTTTTATTAAGCCTCAAATATGCTCTGTTGTTTTCTTTTACTCTTTAGGTCAGCAGAGATGCCAGTATAATGTGAAAAATATTAAACAGCTGCTCTCATTGTCTTGTAGCCTGTATTTGTGTGGAAATTCAGACACAGTAGATGATACAGATAGAAAAATCAATGGCACAGATCAGGCTAGCATTCTCTCCCAGACCTAGAGGGGACAAAATTGCCCTTACAAGGAGAGGAGATGTCATGTACACCCTGTGAGAGCAGCTGGGCTAGCCACAGCCTTTCTCCCAGGGTTGGGCAGGTGGCATCACTACCAACTTCATCCTCAAGGCTTCCCTACATGCTGGCAGAGATGGCAGAAGAAAAGCACCAAGTCAGAGCATTTGCCAGCAATCAAGGACTGTTCTATCAGGGACATACAAAGACAAAAGGCCTTAGCCAGGAGTAACAAGGTCAAAATGACACACTGTGGAAAGATTGTGTCCTCATGGCATATTTTTGTAGCTGGACACATCTCTGTCACAGCAAGGAAATGACTCAGGGTTAAAATCTAACTACCCCAATTCCTTGATATAAAAAGAGCTTTTAGTTTGAAGGGGGAGACATAAGACTTCACTACCTGTCTACTTTAAAATATAAGTCCTTTTTTCGAAAAAACTCACACACTATGCATATATTCTCAAACTGGCTGTTCTTAACAATGCTCGGTCCATATCTTGTCCATATACAGAGTCTAGTTCAGAAATCCTCCCAGATTATATATGCAAGGAACATGGAAATCACTTGACTCAGAGCCTGGACCCTTGTATTTCTACTGCCTTTGGTGTGTGTAATTGATTTTAGGTTCAAGTTCATGGGCTTTAGAAGAGGCACAGACACAGTGTAGGGACAGATCCCTTTTGACTAGCCAGTGGTAATCAAATTGCAAGACCAAACTTAGACTTGCTAGTTATTTCATACTCTTTGCAACAAGAGACTGCAAGAGTAGACCAGGTGTGCTGGTTGTTGCAGTCCCACATGGCAAACTCCTCTGGCACTCTATGGGGTCTGGTGTGGGAAGACAGAGAGTTGATGACTACTGTGACCTTCATCCCACATGGTGCAATAACAAACATTGCAGTCACCCTGGCAGAAAGTTGCCTTATTTTTCCTTTTTCTTTAGCCCAGGAAATCTATCATACTCCAGCCCATGTCCTTCCTGAGCCCCATCACTCAGTGAAAGATTAGAGATTTGGTTCTGCACCTCTGTAGTGGGCATGGGAGATGTGTCCTACCACATCAGGCATTTAATAGACAACAACAATTTTTTAGTGATGCAGGAGTCTGAGATTCATACTGCAATCTGCCACCCAGCCGATGGAAATGTCCATAATCAGATATGCAGTGGCTGCTACTGGTTTATAAAACAGGACATGGTTGGACACTAGGTCTGATTTATCAACACTAATATATAGCTGTTGTCTGACTTTTCAGATATTTCAACATGTTTTTTCTTGGGCCAAGCCAGTGTCTTTTTCTAAACCACAGGCAGGGAGATTGCTGGCTACAGGGAAATGAAATCTCTAAAGACTCCTGAAAAAATGTATAGATAGACCAACAATAAATGACAGACAACTTAAAACCGTGAAATATATTTATTCCTTCAGGAACACTAAAAAATATGACCACTATCATCATACTACAATGACACAATAGGGAAACTGAGAGGTAGCAGTTAGATTACTTGCCAGCACAGAAAAGTAAAAACACTAAGATAGCATTGAACTTGATCCTGCAAAAATCATGAAATATTTGCAAATATCGTGAGCCAATAAGCTCTCACACAGAAAAGTGAATCAATAATGTAAATTTCAATAGGTATTGCCAACACACATTTCCTCAAATGGGAGGGCTTTCCTTGTCCTTGAAAAGTTCAGATAAAACTGAAAAACACCCATTCAGGCTCCTGGTGGGACAGAGTCTGAACTTAAGTCCTCCCACATTTTCATTTTTGCACTGCCAAGCAAACCAGTTGGATTATGTCACTCCAGACTCAGCCAAAACACAACGCTTTCTGGACTGCCAGGAAGTTTAGATGCAGTGAAAGCTTGGGCTCAAGACAGTAACATAACACAGATGTAGTTGTTTTAATCAAACCGTGTCATATAATTCCACTCACAAAGTGTACCTCCAGCACATTGTGAGCCTCATTGGCACATCAATTATAAACTGGAGAAACTCTGTATTTGCATATGAAAGGGCACAGTAAGGAAAGAGAAATTAATAACAGGACTCTTATTCTGCATGCATGATACCCATAAAACAATTTTGCTTGTATTTCAGGTAACGTGGTCGTGTAAATCTTATTTTCCTCTTGTTTCTGTAGCAAAGCAGATAAATCACACAATGGAATTAAGCCTGCCTCACAGAAAAATCAAAAGTATGCTATCTGTGATCCAGTTCTTTGCAGGTGTTGAACAATATCAGCTATACTAAAATCAACAACAGCTGAGTACTCTGCGCATTCCTGGATCAGAGCCTTAATGTACAGCCTTAAACATCAGGAGAACATAAATTATACTTTAAAACATCAGCACACAGGCATCTGAGGCTCTTAGCTGTCTGCACTCCTCCACCTCCTCTTTCTCTTCCCACACGTGCATGCATGCACACGCACATACACACACATGCAGAGAGGCAATAGCACTTAAACACACATTTGGCGCACCCTTATTAACCTCCAGTTAGAAAGTACTGCCTGGAACATGTTGCTTACAGTACTCTGAAAAGCAGCACGCTGCTTTTCTAAAGGAACAAATTAAAAGGCAACTCACTGAGCAATTCAACACCTGACAGCAATTAATGTAAGCAGAAACAGGACACATCATCAATTTTTTAAAACAAAATGAATATGTAACATTGACCTTCTCGAGCCCTCACCAGTTTCATACCTTTGCCTGAATAAACTCAAGGGAGACAAAAACCACAAGGCAGATGTACACCACAGGCTATAGAATGCAGCAAACACAGAAAGAGAGCTCTCTTTCACTGCGACTGTCCTCAGCGTTTCTAGTTCTACAAGACTCAGCTTACCAATCCCTCAGTTTTGATATGTGCACCCTCGCCTCCTGTATTTTGAAGTCCTGTATTTCTTTGTCAAATGAAGCAGGCCAGACTTTTCAGGATGCAGGAGAGTGATCAAAGAGCTGTGAATATTTTCTGTAAGTTGTCACTCCCTGATTTTAATGAACGAAAAAAAAGGAATATCCATAAGTCATAATGATTTGAACAATACAGAGAAGGGATTTATAATGCTCTGGGACAGCTGGTTTCCAGAGCTCTACATGTTTTTTAAGTGCAAAAATGAGGGTCTTGAGGAAAATGTTATAGTCCAAATCATTGCAGACTTGGGCCTGGACAGAAGAGTTTTCAAGGGAACATGGAATTTATTATCTAATACTGTTGCTGAACATAATATACAACAGAAGGGTATTTGGCACACTAACAGCTAAAGATTTTCAGAGCAAAGCCTATTAGATACAAAGTACAATAAGTCCTTTGTGACTGTTCAAGCTAAACAAGGCTTGAAGTGCTGGTGCTTGTTGCTCCTGCAGCTCCTCTTAGTAGTTTCAAGGAAATTCACTATTGCTTCACGCAGAATAGCACAAGCTTGCACAAGGTCATCTGCTTAAAATCCTCCTAGATATACCCAGAATCTTGACTAATTGTCTCAGATGAAGTGTACAATGTCATTATCATAAAGACAAAGTACATTACTAGTCCTCAGGACCAGATTCGTGTTACTGTTACTGTTGGGGTGCTATTAAGGACATTTCAGGCTTTCCATCATTAACATTTTTTTCCTGTTTTGGAAGAATATAGCTGTAAAAAGAATGGCATACAAGATGTCAGCATGGAAGCTATTAAGCTGAGTTTTAAAAGATAAATAAATAAATTATGCCAAGTACTGTTGGGGATTTTACTTATATATTTATTTACTTGTCCTGGTTTTAGCTGTGATAGAGTTAATTTTCTTCCTAGTAGCTGGTGCAGTGCTGTGTTTTGGATTTAGGATGAGGATAATGTTGATAACATACTGATGTTTTACTTGTTGCTACGCAGTGTTTACATTAAGTCAATGACTTTTCTGCTTCTCACACCACCCCACCAGGAAGTAGGCTGGAGGGTATAAGAAGCTGGAAGGAGACACAGCCAGGACAGCTGACCCAAACTGGTCAAAAGGATATTCCATACCTTAGGACATCATGCTCAGTATATAAACTAGGGGAAAAGTTGGCCGGAAGCTGCTGCTTGGGAACTAGCTGGGCATTTGTCAGTGGGTGGTGAGAAATTGCATTGTGCATCACTTGTTTTGCATATACTACTTCTTTTATCGTTATTATTTTCCCTTCCTTTCTGTCCTATTAAACTGTATCTCAACCTATGATTTTTACTTTTTTTCCCCCATAATTCTTTTCCCCATCCCACAACATTACTATAGCTCTGTGTCTCCAATGACTTCATTAATAAGTTTTGAAAAAGTAATATCTTTCTATCCCCTTTTGAAGTAGGAGGGAATCTGTATGACTTTTCTCTGAAGAAACCCGATATTGTTTGCAGATGTCACATTCACCACCAGCAAAGTAAGACAGTTTTTCAGGCAGTCCAGGCAAGATCCCTGCCAAGCTCCTGCAACCAATGCAGATGAGTGGCCACACAGAGGCATCCTGGCAGCTGGGGAGTGGAAACTCCAACAAGGATGGGAGGCAGATGTGGAGAACACCTCTCTAGGAGATACAGAGCGATGCTGGAGGCTACCCTGGCTTGGCCTTTCCTTGGTGAACAATCCTCCTCCCACAGGTATCTCGCAGCCCCACAGAGGGCTCTACAATTGTTGGAAGTAGGATGCACAAAATGAATTAAAAATGGCAAATCTAATGACTACTGATACACATCTGGTGGCCAGAGCAGACACTGAGGCTGGATGGAGATCTGGTGGTCTGCGTTTTGGCATGGCCTCAAGGAGGAATGTGAAGTGGAGCAGGTGTGGCTCCATTCTTCCATTCTCTCACTTGTCACAGGAGTTACCTGAGCAATGGTCTGTGTTTAGCAGAAGATGCTGAGGAAGTCACCAGTGTTTTGTGCAACTGAAAGGCCAACTAACAAAGGCTTGACTACAGTCCCAGCCCAACACTTTGTACAATTGTAGATAACAACAAGTATAAATGTTAGGTCTATTTTGGACCTGAGGAGTGGACAGAGAATTCGGCAACTAGTGATACGGACAGAACAATGGGTTTGTTCTTGCCTACCCTAGAAGGGACGCCTTTCAATAAGAATCAAACCTCAGTTACGCTGAGTGTTTTTGCTTTTCCCTGGGAGTATTGTAATTGCAATTGTATCTGTTAAGCTATATGACTATTCTGCAACTTAGTGAATTTGTCACCAGCAATCTGAAAGAATCTATATGTTGCAAGTGAAACAAACCCTGCAGTTCATGCATCCGACTGCTTCTCTTGAATGTAACTGGACCTACAGCAGACAGGCTGTTCGTGAGTCTGGGCTGGACCTGTAGTCACATTTAATGACAGCTCCTCCTTGAAAAGCTGACATATTATGAGCTAGACAAGTGGTCTGCATGGTGGGTGGGGAACTGGCTGATGGGCTGTACCTGGAGGGTGGTGGGAAATGGTTCATTTTCAAAATGGCAACCAGTCACAAACTGGGTCCCCCAGGTATCAGTGTTGGGCTCAGTGCTGTTCAATGTCTTCGTAAGTGACTTGGATGATGGAATTAATGGCACCCTGATGAAGTCTGCCGATGACACAAAAATAAGTGGAGTGGTTGACACTCCAGAAGGGAGAGCCACCCTCCAGTAAGATCTGGACAGGCTGGAGGAGTGGGCTAGCAAGAACCTCATGAAGTTCAATGGGGATAAGTGTAGGGTCTTGCACTTGAGAATACATAAACCAGGAATGTAGCTCAGACTGGGATCCACCTGGCTAGAGAGCAGCCCTGTAGAAAGGGACCTGGGGGTCTTGGTGGACAGCAGGCTCAACATTAGTGAGCAGTGCACTGCAGCAGCAAAGAAGGTCAGCAGGATGCTGGGTTGCATTAAGAGGGGCATCACCGGCAGAGATAAAGTAGTCATTCTCCCACTTTACTTGGCACTGGTCAGACCACACCTTGAGTATTGCGTTCAGTTTTGGTCACCGCTATAAAAAAAAGATGTGGACAGGCTGGAGAGGATCCAGAGAAGGACCAGAAGGATGATCAGGGGACTGGAAGACCTGTTGTATGAAGAAAGGCTGAGAAATCTGGGTTTGTTCAGCCCTGAGAAGAGAAGGCTTAGGGGAGACCTTATATACCATGTACCAGTACTTGAAGGGTGGCTAACAAGTGGAACGGGTGTCCCTTTTTTACAAGAAGTCACATGGAAAAAAAAATGGGAATGGATGCAAGTTGCTCCTTTTGAGACTCCAGTTGGAGTCCAGAGGAATGTTTTGACAATGAGAACAATTAAGCATTGGAATAGTCTCCCAAGGGAAGTGGTGTATTCCTCTACATTGAAGAGTTTTAAGACCCAGCTCAACAGGGTCCTGGGCCATCTCACATATACTATTTTTCTTTTTCTTGAAAAGTTGGACCAGATGATCACTGAAGTCCCTTCCAACCTGGCATTCTAATGTTCTATGATTCTATGATTCTATGATAAATTGGCATACCTATTAAGAGATAAGCTCAGCCACCTCTAGCGCCTCTAATCTCTGAGGATCAGCTAGAGTGCATGGGGATTCATCTCTTAACCAAATTTATATGTCACCGTGCACAACAACAATGCAGTACACTTTGGGCCAGTGAGCCAGGTGCAGTGCCATGCCAGGAGAACACTCATTCTGCCAGGACTAAACTCCTATGCTGGCTGCACTGTGCAGGAGAATGAGCTTCAGGAATTATGAGATGTAGTGAATTCAGCGGGTTAGACACAGCTGGAATCACACACAGGTATAGAGAGCTTTATAAAGGAGGCATTTATGAGTCTAAAGAGAGATTCATGTCCAAAAAATTAGGCCTTTTACTCACAGTGACAATTAAGCACATCTAACAAAGTTCTTAAGTGTCCTAACATCTTTTTATAAATAACTTTAAAAGATTTGACCAAATTCATACAGCCTTTGGCAAAGACAAAGATCAAAGCCAGCCTTTTTTTTGCAGCTCCAGCATAACCTTCTAATCACTGAAGCTCCTTCCTCAGTGTACAGCCCATCCCTGGGACTCACTGCCACAACATATTGCTGGAGCAAAGACTTCAGCAGGATACAGAAGCAGATTAGGTATTTGTATAGATATTAATATGTGCTCAGTTGAAAAAGTAAGTAGTAAAAAAAAGACCATTGGAAAGAATG
Organism: Eurystomus glaucurus suahelicus; assembly: GCA_032159205.1. Taxonomy (NCBI): domain Eukaryota; kingdom Metazoa; phylum Chordata; class Aves; order Coraciiformes; family Coraciidae; genus Eurystomus; species Eurystomus glaucurus. The sequence goes on from JAVFHW010072885.1 coordinate 13,028, forward strand.
TAAACCCTTACAGTTCAGGACTTAATTTGTTCTCCCCAGGGGTGGAAGCATCCATGCAAATCTTGGAGAAGATTTTCCCAAAGAATTGAAGTTTCCAAAGATCCACAGAGAAAGTATACCAAGAACAGAGTCTTTCAATTTTCAAAATATTTTCTTCATACATTTCATGTGGAAGACAAATAAATGGTATCAAGAGTCACGTGGAGAAGAATGTAATGGCCATTACTTGCCTCTGACCAGCAAATGTAAAGTTCTCTGACTGCTCCTCTGGGTGAATGTTGCAAGTTCAGAAAATAATTATAAACTGCTAAGAAATAGATTTTTTTTTTTTAAATGAACATTCATATTTTATACTGCAAGCTGTTCTGCATATGTTAAATATCCTTACTTGTGGTAACAGATCTACAGTTTCTCATTTCTTTCATTCTTGCTTAGTGTAATACTATATTTTAAAATAAAATAACATTTTAATGAAAGCAAAAAATTTCTCCCACACTCATCCACACCCAAATGATAACATTTAACTGTTCCTTTCTGATATTCAAGCAGTTGTATCATTGTGTGCCTGTTCTGCAATCACCCAAAGTGTAATTCAAAACACAAAACAGGATAGTTCAGAGAAGTAAGTGGGAATGGGGCTCAAAACCACTTGAAAGCTATAATCCAGCTGCAAATTATACATGAAGTCACTTTGTAGGAATAATCTCATGCCTCAGACCTTAGTAGGTGTGAAGAGATACTCTAAATAGGTATAAAACCTGATCTGTTGTGACTGTAGCACCTGCACAGCATCTTTGATGGGTGTGTGTATGCTCTAGGTCCAAACACTGATAAGCAGATGTTATGGGCTTTCCTTCTTTGTCAAACAGCATCTCCTTCAACTCAGATGGAGAGGAACAAACCTGAGGCCACATATGCAAGTAGAAGGGCCACTGGTGATCCCACAGCAGTGTGCCCATGAAGGGCAGCTGCCAGAGTTCAGCAAAATTCAACATCAGTCAGGACTTTGCAACCTAAATGTGATCTTCCATTTCAAGAGCAGGAAATAACTTGTTTGTAAGTGTATATCAACTGCCATTGGAGATAACAAAGATAATATTTTCAAAAAGCCTTTAAATAATGTTGTTAACAATAGGATAGGATTCAGTTTGGGCTGAACTTACCTAAAACTGTCCATATTGACTGAATGTGATCAATTTTTTCTGCAAGAAGATGCACAGAAATATCTTCAGTCAGAATGTTCTTAATATAAGTTAATAACAGTGTGTTAAAGGCTATCATTCTAATTTAGCTAGTGAAAAAGTGACAGCAGCATTCCTACCAGTGGACAATCATTCTGTACCAAATGTTTATCATTGCATTATCACAAAGAGTAGAAAGTTGACTATAATGAGAGTTTTATTATGATACACAATACCTAGACATTACAATAGTGTGTACTTTTTTGTGTAATTATTATCTTCCGTGTACATACCTCCAGGAATTAGTCTAAGTTACAAGTAGGGAAAACAATTTTTTTTCACTTTGAAGAAAGTGTGGTAAACATTGTGTTTTCATGGACAAATGGAAGACAAGTCATGACATCAGCCTTCAGACAACTGTTAGCTATATCTTCATCTTAGTCACTTATGTATTTGATATGAAGGTCTGGCTGTGATTTCAAGAGCTAACTAAGCCGTGTGCTTTCTAGAGACGTAACATTAAGCATGATGTGCCTGATTGTTTGGCCAAGCTACCCCAGTAGGCAGAGTAAGCCAACATTGTTTGTTGAAAGGTACAGTTTTAGGTCCCATTACCTTTTAACTTTCTTTGCCTTTTACATCATTCCAGAAGTTCACATTTGTTAAGGTTTGGGTTCAGTCCACCAGACCTACAACAGATGCTCTCTGTTAACCCCTCTTTCCCCTCCCCAAATAGAGGAAGAGAAAGAGGATAAGGGAGGGAGACTTATGGCCCCCTCCTGTCCCATTTGATTGAGAACCTCATGATCCCTCAGGTTTATACTGAGTATGACATATATGGGATGGAATACCTCATTGGTCAGTTTAGGGTCACCTGTCCTGGCCGCTCCTCCCCACAGGTGCAGCCTTTCACTTTCTGCACCCCTCAATGTGGTACACAAGAGTTAGCAGTGAACTTGGTCTGCACACCAATCCTTGGTAGCAACTCTAAACATCAAGGGTTATCACTGCTAGAACCTGACACTGTCTGTGAAAACACACTGTTAATTTCAGAAAGTGCAGTTAGTTAGCAGAGACTCAGATGAAAAGTAAAAACACTGAACAGAATTGGTTTGGTTCTAACTCAAACCAGGACAACATTGTAAAGGTCACTATTTCTGAAATGAAAGCTGTGTTTTTGATATATTTATATTTTGTACTTATGTTTTGTGTAGCTATTTTCACAGCACATTTTATTTTACTTCAGTTGCAACCTAGCCCAATACCATTGCTAATGATTAACAATGTGTTCCTGGGAAATCATTTCAGTTTCATAATAGTAGGTAGAAATAGATACTGCCTAGCTAGGTAATGAACAAATCCCATATTCTGCCGCCCACCAAATGACTGAAAAAAGCCCCTCAGTGCCAGCTAGTAGCATGATTGTTACTGTGACATTTTTACATCACTGTTCCATATATCCACTTGAAATAGTAGAAGCTTTGCAATTAGAAATTAACTCTTCTCAAAAATTTTAAGGAGACACCAGCATATGAAAGCATTTTAACTGTTAGCCTAAAAGTAAAGGGACTATTTGCAGATTTCTATTTTTGAAAATCCAACTTGGGTCAGGCTAAATAAATGAAGTAAGTGTAAAATTCTAAATTTGGGTCCCTCTTTATAGAAATTTCTGACTTAAAAAAATCTTTAGCACACAGAACACAGCATTTAATTTGACTTTGGAGATTCTGTTCTGCTATTATGTAAACAAATATCCTAGGTTCTTAGACATGGCAGAAAATTAATCAGTTCTGCCAGGAAAAAATTCAGAAAGTAATTTTGTCATACTTGTTGTTATGGGTGTCATTTCTTAATTGGGATAATACCTGATCTCCAAGCTGCTTCAATTAAGAAGATTCTACTTCATTCAGAACTTGTGCATACTATCTTGAAATCCAAAGGCAAAAGCTTAAGTAATTATTACATATCAAAGTGGCAGAATATAACTCTAATACAGGAATTAAATTATTTTCCATCAAAAGTCCTTTATGGAGCTTAAATGTGTGCCTGTCTGAAATGTCAATTTTTTTCTGACCTAATAATTTCCAACATGCCCTTTGCCCTAGATGCTTGAAATTAAACAAGGATGGCATTTGTCAGCAAGTTTCTCAAGTCTGCTACCTCTCATTCCATGATCTCTCATTTCAGGAGGTATATTTAACTTGTGAAAAGGTCACTTTTTCTGCTAAGAATTTGATGGTTTAGATGATTTGTGTCTTGATCAAAATTCCATTCGACCCTGCAGAAATAGCTTGCACATGCATACATATATATACATATATGCATTTCTGTACGTGTGTGTATGCAAATACATACTTTTAGAAAAACACAATAGATTTTAGGATAAGGATCACTTCCCAAAGGTCTTACATATTCATTAAAGCTGGCCCTCAAAGAGCCATGATGTGAGACACAAGAGTAATTGTGACCTGCCTTTGCCCTACCTATGCTGGACCATTCCACCATATTGCCATGGGTAGCTGGTGTGAGATAAGTCACATTTGCCATTCAAGCGGGATCAACAACGTAGACTATATGTCCTGGTTGGGCCAGGACAGGGCTAAGTTTCATCAGGAGTTGGGCAAGAGCCACAGCCAGGCTATTACATACCATGCTGGCATCATGCCCACAGCACCGGTTCTGCGCCACGCAATGCTGGGTGAGGTGTGCACTTGGGTCCAGTCTGACCATTTATTTGCTCAGTATCATTTCTTTTGTACCTTGTTTTTCTCACTGTTGTTATTGTTGTTGTTCTTCTGATTGCTTCTTGTGTGTTATTGTATTAAATTCTCCTTATCTCAACCTGCAAATGCATTTTTAATCCCTCTTGCCATTTCTCCCGTCTGAGGTGGGGTGGGGAGGGGGGAGCGGCTACATGGCTCAGGTCCCAGCAGGGACTAAACCACCACACTGTATTATCTAGTAGTAAAATGTGTTTCAGAAAGCCTAGAAAAAACACTGTTAAAATGATACCTTCAATATCATAGTGCAGTTAAAAATGAGTAACATCTGCTTGTAAAGGTCCATCATTATACACTTCTCAAGTGTTCAGGAATGTTACAACTTGACAAGCAGATATTTATAGACTTAGTTTGTTGCCAGCTGTCAACAGAAATGCATTGCAGATTTCTATAATACATCTTTGTATATCTGCTGTTTTGAGAAGCCTCTAGGTTTTTCTAAAATGTATAGGCATTTTCCTATTCCTTAGTAGCTCCAGGAAGAAAATGAGTCCAGAGACACTAAAGAGCTAGCTAAGATCTCATCTTCTATTTCTGTTGAGAACACTAGGAAAAAGAGAGCACTCCTGTTACAGAAGATGAAACTGGCAGCAAAAAAATACTCCTACACAATGGTCTGAAGCAGGTGGATCTGGAGTCAATTTTTGTGATTTTAAGTTAACGATGGACAAGAGTGAAATAAAGTTCACTCTTGATCCATTTCAGATGTAAAGTCAATAGGGATTTGCCAGACTGCATGTTATTTTATACATATGTCAGCTATAACAGAGACCCCACTGTAAAGCATAACACTTATTACATTATGTGGATGACTGATGCTCCTTGCCCAAGTCTGTGCTTCAAGCTTTTTACATAATGCAGTGAGAATAAGATACAGCTTTTTCATCTGCATCTGAAAGAAACTTTCTCCAACATTGCTCATGCTTTCTAACAAAAAAACTGTAGCTCTTACCAACAGACCAGAGGGGCTGATTTAAAAAGGAACAGGAACTTTCCTCAACAATAAGCTGAAAAAGGATAAGAAAATTCCTTCAATGTCATTGTTTAAAATTTCAGAAAAAAGTGGGCAGAGATTTCTGTTTCTATTGTCAACAGCTCATACAATGATGAACTACTCATGAGCTTTTTTTCTATCAAGTCACTTCAAAAGATGAAAGCAAGGTCCTTGCAAATTTTGTGGAAAAATCTGGGTGGAATACCCACCACATGTGAATTTGTATTGTGATAATAAGGTGATCAACACTATACTTACTTAAAATAATCCACCTTCTGGCTTTCCCACATCATTTCTTATACGTCTTCATTGCTGCAACTGTAGTTGCAAAATACTATACAATTTTGATTTTAAAAAATTCAAAAAAATATGTGAACAAATTATCAAATAAAAAGTACTGATAATACTGGGAATAAAATCTAAAGGAGGAGTTAGTATGAAAAAAATTCCTCTCCTTGGGAACTGAGTATATACAGACATAATCCTATGTATTCCCACAAGAAACCTATTTCTTTCTCTTGCCATATACAGTTCAGTTTACTTTTCCTTCATGTGCCTACCATACCTTCAGATTTGTCGTCCTATTATGGCAGATAAAGGCAGTTTATAACAAATATGTATGTGGAATTTAAAAAGAAAGAAAGACATAGCTAAGTTGTTCAGTGTGTTTTTCTCTTTTTTTAAAGCACTCTAGAAGAGACCGGGATAGTGCTGCCGTTAGTGGTAGGCAGGCAAATAGATAATCCCAAGGTGGCAGAAAAAAGCAAACTCACAGCTCACCTGGAAGAACTGCCTCAGTCATTGCTGAAGTACGAGATGTACACACAAGCGGTAGTTACAGGTGTTTACAGCACACAAGTCCATCACACACCTGAATCAAGAGCATAAGTAACATGAAAAATTACCTGTAAATCAAGAAACCTTGTATCAAAGAGCTCCAGTTGCCTCATAGTTACTTGAGACTTATGGGTGAGGTGGGAATCTTTAGATGTACAGTTATTGTCTCTGTCTGTGCCTGATATTTTCAAATCTGATGGTCGTTTGATTATCTAAAGTAGAATACAATATATTTTTCTAAATCACCCAGAATTCACCCAGGCTGTCAGATGTCTATAGTGAAGTGCTGAAGGTGAAACTTAAAGTCTGTAAAGCAGACTGCTGTAAAGCAGCATCCTACTAATACTGGCCCCGTCAGAGCTTTGTACCACCACTGCTGCCCCAAAAGCACATCATCCTCTCCTCAGCCCAGCCAGGGGCTCCCCTAAGGTCCCTTCCAACCTGCAGTGACACCAACTACACAGCACAGTGGTGGCTTCAGGTGGCCTCCTCATCTGGAAGCATATAGCATGAGCTATATGTTTTGCAAGAATAGGCTTCACAGCTGCAAATTCTCCCTGCACCTCTGACTGAGAGATGTATGAGTTTACAAGACCAGGCCAATGAGTATCAGGTATTCACTGTCACTGGGACAAGTCCTGTGAATAGGTTTTTATAGCACATGACTGTATTCCCTTCTAGCAGTTCTCAAATGTCTTCCTGGTGCAAGACTATGGAAGTAAGAGCAGCTTGAATGTAGCTCTTTAATAGTGTTTGTGTTTCACGAGCTGAAGAAAACTCATTCTGGTCCAATAGAGACTTTTAGCTGAGTATATCATAAAGGATTTTTTCTTTCTTTCCTTTTTATATCATGTAGAATTGTTAAACTAATGGTAATAGGTTTTCCTCTTTGCTGATAATATAGGGTGTTTCTGACGAGGGAAATTCAAGCTGACACATTCTTGGCTCAGTTCAACTACTGTGACTGATGAGATCTGGTTACCTTTTCCCCTTGTTTTCTTTTTAAAAATATATTATCACTGGGAAATCTGCACCTCAGAATGAGCCATGTATTTCTGTTGCAAAGGTCAGTCCATTATATAATTTTACACCTGTCCAATACAAACCAATTCTGTTTGGATCAAGTGCACCTAAAGAGGGCCAGCGCACATTCGATTCAAATTGTGTCACATTCTCCTTAATCAAATTCCCAAGAATTAGACTTTTTTTCCAGTCAGCTGGAGTTAAATAGTGTTAAAATCCAGATAAGCACTGGAGATAAAAATATTTCTCAGTGGGTTGACTGGAATGCTTACAGGTGAGACAGACACAAAAGCATCAAAATGAACCCTGGATTTTGACAATCTACAAAAAGGCATTCGGTTACTTTATACAAACAGTCACTACATGGTAATCAATATTTCATCGTTGTTCCACAGATTCTCTGTAAAATTATCTCTCTATATAAAAATTGAAATCAAAACACTTCACTCTATGCTCTGTGGACAGCATTTATGAACCTCAGTAACAGAGATTTGTTTAATTTAGAGTACAGAGTGAAATATTGTATAATGGAAAGTGAAATAGGGGTCTCTAACTTCTATAATGATGTACACATCAGTTCTAGTCCAGAAAAGTGTTATCCTTTCCCTTAAAAATTAGACAGCTTTTTCTCTCTTTGATAGCTATCCAAAGCAGTTTAGCCAATGTTTCTGTTAGCTAAAGAGGCTTCTGTCTTTCCCACTCCAAGTGGATACGGTACTTGGAAAAGCTCCTTGGTACAAGGAAATGAGCACTTCTTTTGGTACAAACCAGATGTGTAAAGAACATATCTAGAGCTGTGTTGGCCAGAGCCTGGGTCTATGTAGCCCTCAGTTTAGCAACAAGGCCACACTTGCATCCTACTGCTGGGTTTCCCTGGGGGAACGCAGCCAATGGCACTGTTGGGCAGCCCAGGGCTGCAGCAATGCAACAGTCTGACCATTGCAGCTGTGCCCCTGCAACACCAAAGTAGATGTGGGTCTACTGATTAGATGGTGCTTTTGTTAATTAAGCACATTTCATGCAGTGTGCAGCCTTTCTGTGCTTGCCCAAAGTGCATCTTTGCTACTGGTTGCACTCACTCTCAGAGGACTGTATCTTCCTGTCTCAGACCAACAGTGGCAGCATGAATAGCAGCTTAGAAAGACTGAAGAAGACAATTGTGAAGACACAGACGCTCACTAATGGGTGTAAATTACTCAAGAACAAAATGTTTAAGTAATATTAACCTAGAGGTGTCAGCATCCATTTTTCTCTGATAGATGAAATTGCCTAGTTAGTATTCAAGTGTTACTATCTAAATAAAACTGATTGATGTTAACTGAGCAAACTCTTGAGAAAATTTTATATGGATGCCCAAATTCTGCTCCCTCTTGTTTAATCAATCACCTCTCTGCTGAGCTGTGTAACATTTTGCTACAAAACTCTTAGCAGAGAATTTGGGCTGTGACAAAATGAATAAAACATTTGCTACAGTGATAAGGTAATGACCCTTAAGTGCCTTTGAAAAATGAGCTGCATGGACTCCTTCCTTTTACAGACACTGGATCATATATTGGGAAGTAACTGCTAACAAGTTAATAAGGATGATGTTTAAGGCTGGGGATAAAGCAGAGTATGTACCACCTACTTGAGGTGTCAGCCTAGTTCCAGCACAAATACCCATCCGTGGGATCCTGAGGTGTGTGTCTGTTGTTATCCCCTCATCCCTTTCCTGTTGCAGACAGATTTTACACCGATGAAGTTAATCACCTTCATCTCTTCTCTTGTTGCTCCCATGGAGCTTATTGTGTCATCATGAAGACACTGATCAAGCAGTGACTGGAAGGACACAGCTATTTACTTTGAATCAGTGAGAGTGTTGCAAGGCGGGGAAGCAAAGTGAAGATCTGCATTGGCTAGCACTTAACAATACCTGAACAATTCATAAGTCTCCTTGAACATGTCCCTAAAGGCAAAGAACAGTGGCTTAGGTTTCCTTACAGAAATGTCATTCTTATCTGTGGCATAAAGTAGTAAAGGAAGAAAAAAACTATGTATTAAGAGTGCTTAAAAAGAAGCTTATTCAATGATAATTACAGAGAAATGTAAAACCAGTGACTAAATGGCGGATTATTTATTGTCATTTCAAATTAACTTACATTAAATACATCTAAAGCATACTTGAATTTAAGAGGAGGCCTTTCTTCCAATTTCTTTTTTAAAAGTAGAAAGGGAGAAAGGAAATCACTGTGGTTGGGGGTGAGGGTGGTATTTTATTAGATAATATAATTAGTAGACAGATGCTGAAAACAAAATATTCCTTTAAGAATTCATCTAAGTTACTTAAAAAATAGTGTGAGGTCATGTAACCTCATTATTCTCCTTACATCTTCCATTAGGTCAAAATACCAATACCTATTGCAGTAGCTTTCATCTCAGGCAGCATATGCCAGTGCTTCACTTTCAACTCTGGCTTTTTTATTCTTTGGAAGGATTACAATCTGCAACACCACTGCTTCATTTTCATTACATTGCTGTTCTATCTTTTAGGGGAAATCAGTTTCACATTGTGTTATTCTTACTCTCCTTAACAAGGTTTAGAAAGAAAAAGAAAAGAGGAATCTTTTTAAATTAAGAGGTCCCGGTTTGATAGCACTTCCCAAATCCAAAAAAAAAAAAAAGAAAAAAGAAAAAAAAAGAAAAAAGAAAAGAAAGCTTTATTAGCTGAATGGTTTGCTTGAAAAGGACATGCAGCAGTGGAACATTCAAATCCCAACTGTCTAAGCTGAAGTCATTGATGTGTATTATCTGCAGGCTGCTACCATTAATAAGGCAACTTTAAAAGGACACATCTTAAAGCCTGCACAATTTCTTTGGGCTAAAACTCTAAGGACACCCTCTCTATCCTTTAGCTGAAAAAAGAAATCCCCTTGTGTATGAACACACACAAAAAAGTTGCCTCCTCTTGCTGGACTTTCACAAAGTCCTTTTTCAGTGTTTCTTTGCTTAACTCATAATTCCCTTTCTGAACAATGCTCAGAAATAGTCTTGTCTTAATTTCTGAGCATTAATACAGAATAATAACAAAGTCCTCTGACTGATAAGTAGCATGACAACTGCTGAAAATATTCCCTTACAGGTCTTCCTTAGATGTCTGCAACTGTTTTCTTCTGCCTCCACAGAAGGAAGATCTTACCTGGAAGTTTAATGTATTCTAATGTATTCTGTCTGATTATTTCATAGGAGTTAATGCAGGTGTAATGACCTACAAATGACTTTGTTTGATTTCAAGTATAATTGTCTGTGTTTTCTCTCTTTTTTGTTTTGGGGGAGGGAGTAGAGAAGTTAGGACTTTTCACTCTGACCATCAGAATGCAACCTGGTTCTGATAAATTGTTCAGATGACCTGATTCCAATAAAATATCAGTATTTTTCTTTTGCTTTCATTTGAATGTGCTTCCAGTTATTGGAAAGTAAAATTCCTTCTTGCTGTAGTGCATGTTTTATACCACAAATTGCAAATGGTATAACGTGATGCAAAAAAGAACTCAAACAAGATAATAGTTAATACAAAGTCTGCTTTTTGTTTATGTTTTTTCAGCTAAATGTTGGACAAAAGCATGTAATCATTTTTATAAATTTATTGAGATCTGTTTAATGACCATGACAGATGTTTATTGATTGTAGCCCTACTGGTGTATGACTGGGAAAGTGATATAGTTTCATAGGAACAGACGTATATCTTGAAGAAGAAACTTTACTACAAACTTCTGATGAAACTCTTTTCTTAAATGCTTGTTACACAGTGAAAGAATACCTTAGCTTGCTCAGTAAATAACGTAACCTGAAATGACAAAGATTTTACAACAAATATAAAGCAACTTCATTCATTAAAAATTGACCAGTTAAGGGAACAAAAAAATCAATATTGCTGTCCTGCAATGCAATCCGATACCTTTTAAAATATACATGTCATATTACTGTAATATTAAAGTAACTGTAATACTCCATTTTAAATATATTAAAAATAAATTACTCACAGAACTATAAGGCTTTATGTTGTTTTCCATGCTCAGTGAATATTAAAAATTGTAAATTGGTGAAAAAAATAGATGTCAACAATTTGTTAACAAATGAGAACTATAATCTGTAGTGATACCATTCATTAGGCAGACAAAATTCCAAGCGGGAGGCACTGAATATAGCAGAGCTCTAGGAAACACACTAATAGGCAAAATTCAGCTCCTGGGAATGGTCTAGAATGACCACTCACTGTCTTCAATCTCTGACTGCAAAACTAGACATTAGGCAGATGGTTGCCTAATCACAAGCTGAAGCAGAACTTCATTGCTGCCTAGAGCTCAGCAACATGAGGAAAGGGAATGCATGAAGCAGTTTAGGCAAAAAGAAAAACACTCCCCAGACATAGCTCCCAAAATCAAAGTTTCCTTAAGGTTTGTTTTTTATGTATTTTTTTTAATTTTTTTTTTTCACTCTGGTTGGAAAAGACCTTCGAAATCATTGACTCCAACAACTAACCTAACTCTACTACATCCACCACTGAGCCCTGTCCCCCGGACCCACATCTTCATGTCCTTTAAACATTACTAGGGATAGTAGTTCAACCACCTGCCTGGGCAGCCTGGTCCAGTGCCTGAAAACCCTTACAGCATGTGTGTGAGGGCATTGTCCAAATGCTTCTTGAATATTATCAGGTTTGGTGCCACTCTTGCTTCCCTGGGGAGCCTGTTCCAGCTCTCCACCACCCTCTGGGTGAAGAACCTCCTCCTAATGTCCAACCTAAACCTCCCCTGGCACATTTTCCTGCCATTCCCTCAGGTCCTATCATTGGTCACCAGAAATAAGAGATTAGCACACCTGGTCCTCCCCCCCGCCCTAGTGATTGGTCGCTAGCCTGATGTAACCCCATTCACCACAAACCTCTTTGCCCGACCCATCAACCAATTGCTCACCCATTGTATTATGTGCTTATCCATCTGAATGCTGGAAAATTTGTTTAGGAGGATATTGTGAGAGACAGTATCAAAGGCCTTACTGAAATCCAGAAAGATTACATCAACTGGCTTCCCTTGGTCAGCTAGGTGGGTGAACTTGTCATAGAAGGAAATCAAGTTAGTCAAGCAGGACCTTCACCTAATGAACACATGCTGGCTGGGACCAATGCCAGCGTTGTCTTTTAGGTGTTTTTCAATAGCTCCCAGAATAATCTTCTCCATAATCTTACCAGGCACTGAGGTGAGACTATCAGGCCTGTAGTTACCAGTGTCATCTGTGCTGCCCTTCTTGAAGACTGGGACAACATCTTCTAACTTCCAGTCAACTGGTACCTCTGCAGCTTTGAAAAATCATTGAGAGAGGTCTCACTATTACTTCTGCCAGGTCTTTAAGCACCCTTGGATGAATCCCATCAGGCCCCATCGACTTGTAGGGATCCAGCTGGAGCAGCAAATCCTGCACATATTCAGGGTTTATTGGGAGATTATCATTTGCACAGTCATGGTTCTCTATCCCAGGGCTCTGGGGGTGCCTAAGCCCATCAACAGTGTTGAATACAGAAGTGAAGAAGGCATTAAACGTCTCTGCTTTGTCTATATCCCTGTTTATGAGGTGTCCCTGATCATCAAGTAATGGGCCAATGTTGTTTCTGGCCTGCCTTTTTCTATTAAGGTATTTTTAAAAGCCCTTTTTATTATCCTTCACAGTGCGGGTCAGCTTCTACTGTAGTTGAGCTTTAGCCGCACGGATTTCTGCCCTACAGTGGTGAACAGCATCCAATATTTGCTTCCAATTTCTTGGCATATTCTTAGTTCTATCACCATGTAGAGATGCGATACTGAAGCACTGCTCAAAAAAGACCGATTTTGCAAGAATGTCACCTAAAAAAGGTGTCCCATCAGTCCCTAACTATGATTTCATTAATGAGATTTGTCATGAGATTTGATTGTTTCAGCTGTGGCTTGGGTCAAGATGTAAGTTGAACTTCTGTACTTGGTCACTCAGTGAGAGCTTTTTCTTTGGAATTCAGAAAGTCTACATGTTATCCTACTATTTTAAAGTACAGTGAATGAAGCCACTCTCTGAATTTTGCTGGTATCAAATGGACTGTGAGCACCCAGCATGATGGATTTATCAGCTTAAATCAAAGTTAAATGCACTTGAGCTTGAGAAATTACACCTACATAAAAAACAACCAGGACTTAGACCAGAATAACTAAAGAAGCACATCAGGGAGTGATTGTATGTACTTGTGCTCTGCCTCACATGTTCACACATTGAAAAAGTATGTGGGCTGCAAAATATCTGCCTTGATTACTTTCCTTGATTGTAGAGAGCTCCACATTGCACTTCAGGTCTCAGAAATAAATAACTGATTTCCAACAATTCCTCAAAGGCTAACATTATTGAAATTATAGTTTAGGAAATGAATGCATAAGGAGTCTGTCGTGATATATTTTGGCAGTGGACCACTTCAGGCAATACAATCATGTCCTCTCTAGCTGTATCAAAAGTACACATGATAGGTCCAGACATAACAGATGACCTTACATCAGGAACCTTTTAAAAAGCCATTCTGTAAAAAGTAACTTCTTAACAAATGCTATTTGCAATTAAAAAAAAAAAAAGAGAGAGAGAGAAAAAGAGAAGAATCTTGACAACATGTTTTATTCTAACTTGTTACACTGCCTTTAGCATTTTCCCAATGTACAGTGAAGCATTTGACGGACCTGTACATGCTAAGGATGCCCCAGGAACATTTTGTCTGTGATAAACTGTCAAAGATTTAGAGACATTCTACTTGTCTAGTCTGGGCTCACTTTCACAGTGAAGTTGTTAGATTCCTTTCCCCAAGGATTAAGACAATATGATTTGGATGCTTGCTAGATGACCAGTAGCATTCAGAAAAATAATTTTTTCTAAAATTCTGTCAGTGTAGGAGGAAAGAAAGGACATTAAGTTTTTATTAAAATAGATAACAGGATTGCTATCAGTACAGCAGTTTTCTATTGCCTGCTGAGCACCATAATGAGGATTCAAGACTCTGTAAATGATACACTGTCAGAAAAAGCCTCTGGATGCACACCAAGAGCAAAATAGCAGCTTTATTTTCCTGCAGAATTTAATCTTATGAAACGTTTATTTAGGAAACACCAAACAATTAAAAATGTGTGCTCATGTATGTGTGGACATGGTTTTTGAGAAATCTTACTTCTTAGAGCTGAACATACACTTTTGCAAGTATCCCTAGAATTACATGAAAATGTCTTCGAAAATGATAAGAAAAAAATATATATTAGTCTATCCTCCAAAGAGAGATTTGTGCTCAAGATAATAAAGCCCATAAGTTCTGAGGTTAACTATGTGTGCAGAACATAATAAACAGTAATAGTCACTGCTTGTCTTATTTAACATGCTCAGTTTCTGCTTGTAGAGGAAACAGTGACTGGGGTTGTGGTAAGCTGGCTATATAATTGGAAAGAGATGCTGTAGGATTTGCATTATACTGCAGACATGGTGATAGCTGGCAGAAGGCACTTGTCCATCAAAAAACATCCTAGACCTAATTCTCCTGTCCCTTCTACATATTTTCCCTGACTTTCACAGAGTTCCCTCTCAGTCACTCTCAGTTGAGAGAATGACACCCACTCTTTTGTGATGTTCACATGAGGTGGTTTGGCACATCTTCATGCCCAGCTATATTTTACCATTGAGTCCAGAAGCCATACTCATACTGTCTGTAGGTTTTCAATGCCTGGCAGGTTGTCTCCTTCAAAACAAGTCTGAAATAGGTATTCAGAGACTTCTCCCTCTCCCTCCTAAAAATGGAGAAGTGGAATTTAAATACTGAAACTATCCTAATTTTCTTTGATATCTTTCCAAATATCTAACTACCAGTGTTACACTTCAAGAATAATTCTTTTGATATTATGCTGTTCCTGCAACAACTTCCATCTTTCATCCTTTCAATAAACATTAAGCAGGAAAAAAAATAGTTTAAATGTTGCCCTTCTTTTCAACCTCTTCTGATTAGACATAAAACTATACATTTGAAAAGATTTAGAACATTGTGTTTATTGACATTGTAGACAGGAGAGGAAAGGTTGTGCCACTGCCAGACCAAGCTTATCCCTCACAGCAGCTAGTAGATTAGGGTCCAGATGAACAGTATACATACTTTGATGCAGTCTTGCATGGACCCAGTGTATGTGCTATACTATGAGATACTATGCTATACTATACTTTACTATACTATACCATACTACACTATGAGATTAGGAATACGGGAGATATTATGTAACATCCATTTATACCAGTGACAGAAGAAAATCAGAGATACCAATCTGTGTTTAATTTAGCTGCAACAAAAAGAGCTGAGCACAAGTGATCAGTCCAGCCAAGAATACCTTTTACTAAAGCCTTAACCTTCATACTGAGTAAATAGTGGAGCTAAAGTCTAAACAATGAATAGCCCAGAGTGCTTGTCCTAAGCAGCAGAAAAATTATGTTTCTCCAAATTAACTATAGCCCCAGACCATACATTTTTGCCATTTCCGTCTTCTTCCTAGAGACAGGTTAATAATTTTTATAATTTCACCCACTGTTACTTGCATTTTCCCATTCCCTTTCATGAGACTGCTTACAAACACTATGGGGTTTACACCTGGCCAGAAGAAACACTACCCATATTCTCAGTCATATACGCAGAGAGAAGTTTTTTCATTCCATTCATTCCCTTGTGGCTTTTCCTCTTTAGTTAAGTATAATTCTGCGTTCTTCTCCTCATCTTTCCCTAAGAGACTTATGTATCAACACGCAAACATCAACAAAAATGAACATTATATTGTGAGACCTGGCTTCTGCAATCTGCCCAGACCTGACTGCACCACTCAGGATTCCCCTTTTCCACTTGCAGAGTTAGCTCATTTGGCTTTGTGGAGGAGTGTAACAGATCACAAGCAAAGTAGATCTCCTTTAAGCTTTCATTAAAAATTCAGAGCACTCGGGGACTGTGACAGAGCCATGCATTCAGAATAAGACAAAGCAGTAGGCATGAAGAATTTAAAATATATTAGTCTTCCTTTAAAACCAGAGAAGTCACTATTTTTCTTCCGTATACTTGATTGGTAATTTTGCGTTAGTTTCAGAAAATAATATTTTGTATTAATAGATTTTGCCAATAAAATGTCACACTAAGATGAGGACAGTAAAATATCTCTGGCTACTGTTTTCACATGAAATAGCAATAGATTCAATATTATGTAATTACAGAGACTGAAAGAAATGGAGTGCAATGAATGTTAATATGCTTCGTGCCTTGATACTAAGACATATTAAGGCTTTTATTTATTTCATTGCATTGCAAATAATCTTATTCAGTGCAACACTTTCAAGGACCTAAATAGTAGGAATGTATAGAACAGTAGGAACACACAAGGATCAGCTGAGACAACAAAACCTAACATATTTTCATATAATCTATTATGAGTGAGAGCACTTGGAAGAAACAGCAAATATTCAGATAGTTTTCTGTGTGCAACTGGTTGATTTGCTAGTGTTAAAATGATATTGTATGGATAAAATAGGAGTATCAGTGGCTGCCGGCGTTTTGACTGTGATCATTATCATCACTGCCAAGCAGTCTTTTGCTAGAATGTAATGGATGTACCTTTGTGTATTGCAGCTTAAAGTACAGCGCTGCTGCCATATATAAACCATATTTTCCTAAAGAAATTACCCAGTCATGGGCATTTTTTACAATCCAGTAAAAGGAGCAGTGCTCAAACACAGAATGTGAGAATGGTGTTCCTCTAGTCAAGTTCAAGTCCAAGGGACATAATAACACAATTTTTTGACAAAGGTATGTATGACCCTGGGCTCAATGAAGAAATTCCACAACTTGGCCTGATAATGAACACATCTTTTTACAGTCACTGGTATAAAAGCACAGTGTTCCATGTTGGTACCTGAGGAGAACCTTACTGAACACTTCAGTTTGCAGAAGAAAACCATAATGATTGCTCTCTAGATCTGTTGAGACAAGCCTCACAAAAGGAGCTGACATCTTGCACAGACATAAGGTTTTTGAGTTTTGAGGGTTTGAGGTTTTTTAAGCCCAGGGCTTTGTTCTTTTGAGCTTGGTCAATGATATCCCTTTTCTGTAGCATAGAGGGAACAGGAGATACTCAACCATTACCTCCACTCTAGTGGTGCTTTGGGCTTATAAAACCAGTTCAGTAACCAAACCAAGTGTGTTCACAGATCCATTCAAGACATGTAATTTCACTGAACGCTGAAGCTATACCTAGGTGCACAACTTTTGGGTCAAAGTCTACACAGTGCTTTAAGGGCAAGTGTAGAGAATAACCCCATGCACCAGTACAGGTTAGGGGTTGGCCTGCTGGAAAGCAGCTCCACAGAGGTGTACCTGGGAGTCTTGGTGGACGATAAATTAACTATGAGCCAGCAATGTGCCCTTGTGGCCAAGTAGGCCAATGGTGTCCTGAGGTACACTAAGAAGAGTATGGTCAGCAGGTCAAGGAAGGCTCTCCTCCCCCTCTACTCTGTCCTTGTGAGGACACCACAGGAGTGCTGTGTCCAATTCTGGACTCCTCACTTCAAGAAAGATGGGGAACTACTGGAGAGAGTCCAACAGAGGGCTATGAGGATGATTAAGGGACTGGAGCATTTCTCTTATGAGAAAAGGCTGAGAGCACTGAGGCTGTGTAGCCTGGACAAGATAAGACTAAGGAGGGATCTTATCAATGTTTATACATATCTGAAGAGTGGGTGTCAGGAAGATGGGGACAGTCTCTTTTCAGTGGTGCCCAGTGGTAGGACAAGAGGCAACAGACACAAACTAGAACACAGGAAGTTCCACCTCAACATTAGGAAAAACTTCTTTACCGTGAGGGTGACAGAGCCTGGAACAGGCTGCCCAGAGATGTTGGGGAGTCTCTGTCTCTGGAGACTTTCAAAACCTTCCTGGACACATTCTTGTGTAACCTGCCCTGTTTTGGCAAGAGGGTTGGACTAGATGATCTCCAGAGGTCCTTTCCAACCCATACCATTCTGTGATTCTCTGAAAGTCTCTCAGGTAGAGAGGCAATAAATACCTTGATAATAAACCTTGTTTGGCAGCTGTCCTGAAGGGATAGTTAATATTAAAGTGGCTATCACAGAAAAATCTGCTGCATGATATCTATCATGGATGCTTTGAAAAGAAGTGAAATCTTGATACGCTTACTTTAAAAAACAGTAAATTAAAAACAGTAATATTTTTTGATAAGCAGATTTATTTGCACACTCACACAAGGTCTTTAGAAAAAGTGAAACTAGTTTGAAATTAAGGCTGAAGCTGAAAGAATACAAAGTAAGTGGTGGCAATTTGCATAGGTAATTTCCTCTCTCAGGCCCTAGAAGCAGTGAATGGAAATTCATGCACCAGAAGGTGTTAAGAATTTCACATAAAGCATATAAAATGCTATTTCCAAAGATTCTGAAAAACAACTAGCACAAGTGCTGTTGATCATAAACAGAGAATAGTTGAGTCACACATAGGTTTCTTTAATTGAATCAGCTCTATACTCAAGGGAGTTAGCAAATCTGTAAATCTTTCTGGCAGCTCTCTTCATTTGGGGAATGACTGAAAGCTTATCTCCTAGACTTCTTAGAACTCCTAGAGTTCTTAATGTATTTGTCCAGCTATTGTTCATTACAGTTTTAGGCACTTGGGTCTTTGCATCATGTAGCTTTTGGCCAAGGAAAGGGGCTGGAGGGGAAGAAGGAGATTCACCCGCTAGCTAAATGGGTGATTCCCCAAAGGGGAAGGGGATGAAACTGGGCTCACTAGAGTTGAGCCTAAGGGTGGCAGGCAACTGTTGGCAGGGAAATCGACAGCCTGGCTCAAGTGCATCTACACTAATGCCCTGTCAGCCCTGTCAGCTTGACCTCAGTACTGGGGAAGATTATGAAGAGATTCATGTTGGATGCACTCACATGGCAAGTGCGGGACAATCAGGGAATCAGGCCCAGCCAGCATGGGTTCACAAAGGGCAGGTCCTGTATGACCAACCTGATCTTCTTCTATGGCAAGGTGACCAGCCTAGTGGATGCAGGCAAGGTGGTTTTTGTTGTCTACCTGGACATCAGTAAGGCATTTGACACCATCTCCCACAGCATCCTGTTGGACAAGCTGGCAGCTCATGGTATAGACAGGTGGACTCTTTGCTGAGTTAAAAACTGTCTAGATGGCCGAGCCCAGAGGGTTGTGGTAAATGGAGTTAAATCCAGTTGGCAGCTAGTCACAAGTAGGGTCCCCCAGGGCTCAGTTCTGGGGCCAGTCTTGTTTAATATCTTTATCAATGACCTGGATGAATGGGATTGAGTGCTCCCTCAGTAAATTTGCAGATGACATGAAATTAAGCGGGAGTGTTGAACTGCTCGAGGGTAGGAAGGCTCTGCAGAGGGATCTAGACAGGCTGGACCAATGGGCTGAGGCCAATTGTATGAGGCTGAACAAAGCCAAGTACCGGGTCTGGCACTTTGGCCACAACAACCCCATGCAATGCTACAAGCTTGGGGAAGAGTGGCTGGAAAGCTGCCTGGTAGACAAAGACCTGAAGGTGCTGGTGGACAGCCAGCTGATCATGAGCCAGCAGTGTGCCCAGGTGGCCAAGAAGGCCAACAGCATCCTGGCCTGTATCAGAAATGGTGTGACCAGCAGGAGTAGGGAGGTGATCGTGCCCCTGTACTCTGCACTTGTGAGACTGCACCTTGAGTACTGTGTCCAGTTTTGGGTGCCACAGTACAAGAAGGACATTGAGGTGCTGGAGTGGGTCCAGAGAAGGGCAAAGAAGCTGGTGAGGGGTCTGGAGAATATGTCATATGAGGAGCGCCTGAGGGAACTGGGATTGTTTAGCCTGGAGAAGAAGAGGTTTAGATGAGACCTCATTGCTTTCTACAACTACCTAAAAGGAGGTTGTAATGAGACTGGTGCTGCTCTCTTCTCCCAGGTAACTAATGACAGGACAAGAGGTAATGGCCTCAAGTTTTACCAGGGCAGGATATCAGGAAGAAGTTCTTTAGTGAAAGAGTGGTTGGCCGTTGGAACAGGCTGCCCAGGGAGGTGGTGGAGTCATCATCCCTGGAGGTGTTAAAAAAACGGGTACATTTGACACTTCGAGACATGGTCTAGGGGCTAGGGAGATGTTTGAAGAAGGTTGGACTAGATGATCCTGGAGGTCTTTTCCAACCTGAATGATTCTATGATTCTAAGTACAAACAAAAGGTTCCATGTACAGTAATCTAGATACTGCTACATTAAGTTCTGTTCCAACCTGGAAATGGGGCTCTGTAAATGTGGACAACAAACAGTGTTGAACGCACGATTTAATTAATACTGCTTTCAGTGGCAAAGCTAGTCATTAACACAAAATGTAGAGGTGTCACATTGCAGACCAGATTGGAGAACTGGTCTAGGTGACTCTTGCAAAGTTACTTTAAATTCAGGTCAGGTGTCCAATCCAGTTCACCGAATGACCCACACATAGCAGTGCAGAGATACAGAGTTGCCTCAGGACAACTGACAGCCACTGGACGAAATGTTTACTGAATAACCTTGCAAGGCTTCTTACTATATGTTTGCCATTGAAAACCTAGAGAAGGAGAGAGAAAGAATTTTTAAGAAAGTGAGGTGGGTAACTTTGAACATTGCAAGTTTTCTTCTCTTTGGGTAATAGTGGTTCTTGTAACTTGAACGAAATGTTTTATGGCTCTTCATCCCCAATAACTGCAATGGCTAAATCATCACCTTCACCTTCAATTGAACACAGCAGCAACAGGACAGTGATTTGTAAACAAATTTGGTAAACAGTTTGCAGTTACAGATAGAACTGGAAAAGGAAATAAAAACCTAATTTATTCAAAAAGGTTAGAAAGGATATTTTCAATTTTCCCAGCAACAGAAAAGCATAGCAACAAGAAATGGGCCAGTGAGAAACCGTACTCCTTTTGCTTGGCACAAACTGACCTAGAAGAGACATATGTGCTATGCTAAGGGATAAGACACTACCATCCATTATGGATCCTGTTGCTTCAGGCATATATTTCACCTGTCGTTTTCTGAAAGTTGAGATCGAGATCAAGATCAACACTGCTTTCCTTCAACAGACACCCTGGAAGACTGAATTACTATCAGTACAAAGAAAATAATGCTTTTCTTCAAATAGAAGTGATAGGTCTTCTCCTGCTGCCTCCCAGGATGTGGTTTGCTGCACCACTAATGGCTAAAAGGCATTTATTAAGAGAGAAAGAAAAGGCAGAATAATAAAAACCATTTCATGACAAAAGGAATCCTATACAATCATGCCAATATCAGACCAGGGGAACCTGAGCAGGTCACCCTGTCCTGAGGCAGTTGCCTGTATTCCTCACCCATCCTGCGGCAAGCTACACTGCACAATTCAGCAGATAGACCCAGAACTAGTGTTGGCTTGAGATTACTAGAAACACTATGATTGCAGAGCATGAGAGTCACATTTTTTCGAACTCAAATGTTATTTTTGCAATACTTTTCCTACTGCAGTGGGAGTAGTGGGGGTCAGCTCCATAATACACACTGAGATCCTCAAACCCTAAGCAAGTGATAGCCTGGTCAGTTTTTTCTAGTATTAGCCCATTACTAGAAAATGCAGAAACTGACTAGTTTAGCAAGAAAAATGCAAGGGTGTTGGGTTTTTTAAATACGCTAATAGCAGGAAAGTTTGAAAATGAGGTCTGCATTTGCACTAAGGTCTTAGAAGAGGAAGACACAATTTACCAGAATTTTTCTGTCCAACACTACTTTGGAGTTTTCCTACTACACACTTCTTTTTAAATTTGTTTTCAAAAGTACTCTTGACCTATTGTAGGCTACTGCTTTCCTCCTGCTCGCAGGCAACAACACAGTCTACTGATGGAAACCTAAAGCTCATCTGTCACTAAAAGAAAACAAGATATGATACTTCTGAGGGAAAAACTGAAGCGAATTAATTTCTTTTCTTCTTCTTTTTCTTTTCTAGTTTCCTTCAAAGATAATGGTTATAAAATAGAATTTTAAGTTACTAAACTTGCTTATTCCTTTTATTAAACAATTCAAAATGACAGAGTGATATGTGTAATATGAGTTTAGAAGTGTGCTATGTCACACTTAAGTTTGGGCCAAGGTTGCCTTTTATAGTGTCTAAGACACATATAAACTTAACCTCTCATAACTAAGGGGTAATGAAATACCAAGAAACAAGTTATGAGAATGTGCAAGCATTAGGAATTTTTTTAGCAAGAATCTAGTTCCAAGAAGATTTCTGAAAAGGAAAGGGGGAAGGGAGGCAGACAGTCCTACTGCGATCCACGCCTTGATTTCATGGCTCATTCACTTCTGTATCAATAGCGTCCACACAAAAGATGCACTACTATTTCAAATAATAGAGGGGGCAGCTAAATGGTTGGCTTCCTTGCACACTGCAGCTACACTGACATTTGTGGAAACGTCCAAATCCAAAGGGATAAATAATTCACAGCTTTGCTGAATGATAGCACTAAAGGCTTTTGATAGATTGGTAAGAATGCAGCTGTAAAAGTCTGGCATGTCCAAGCTGCAGGGAATTTGTACAAGCCTACTATGTCCTCACTTTTCAACAGAACTGTTAAACTAAAACCCCTTAAATATTCCTTTTCAACTGCAAATAATCCCTGTGATAAACCAGGGGAAGATCTAAAAAAAACCAAAACAAAACAACACAAAAAAGTTGTGAAATGGGTCTGTAAAGGAAGCTTCAGGAAGGCATTGAGAGAGGGGGATGACTTGTATTTTTCTAATTATTTTTTTAAACACATTCTTAAATGGGAAAGAAAATTATAACTTAGAGTTCCTGTCTCTGTGGTTTGACAAATTGACAATTTGTCCATTGTAAAAGTAATGATATGTTTCATTTATTTTCACTTGTTCTTTTAATAGAATATTTTACTCTTAAAATTGCAAGGACAGCTGAAAAGCTTCTTTGAGATAGTAGCAATCTGTGCATTACAGAAACATCTGTGATGCCTAATTCTGTTAACAATGAATGTAATGGCTTTATTTATTTCTCATGATATCCTTTGCATTCCACACACTTGAGGATACTCACTCAAACAGACATTTATCTGATTTTAACCCTGGATGCCTCTTATCCTGTCCACATTCCCTCCAGTTGGAGATGGGATGCATTTCAAAACCAATCTTCATCAGGTAATAGGCCACGGTTAAAGAATAAAAAAGGTGTTCATATAAATTTTCCCCCTTAAGTACTTCACTGCTTGAAATGACAGTAGGACTAAGCAATAACCCTCTCTCTTACATGTTCGTATGGCATATAGGGTCTGAAAAGACCTGGATTAAGGATTGTCTAACCAAATTTCCCATGTTATAGACAGCTATAAGCACTCCCTTTACACACACCTTCTTCTCACCATTAAGAACATTTCTAGACTTGCCATTCCTTTTTACAGATTTTCAGGCCCTGAAGGCTTGTTTTCATCTATAGCAGATACTGTGAGTCCAATCAGAAATCTAGTGGTGTTGGTTATTTTCAAAATTTGTCCGATTTGTTTATTTTCCATGTTTTTCCATTTCTTTTTTCTGGCACAGAATGGTCCTAAATGGGTTGAAGAGATGCCCTTTTCTCTTGAGTTTTCCCTCCATTCCTTCCGTACTGGCCTTTCAAGGATTCTTCTGATGTCTCATCCTAATTTCCTTTGTGATCCCCTGAACCTCCACTCTCCTATCTGACCCTGTCGCGGTCGGAGCGCAGATGTCCGACCCGCTTCCTGAAGGGAGAGGGATTGAGGGTAAAGTGGAATATCTCCCCACCAGGCTTGTAGGCAATTACAGAGACCAAATGAGTATTCAACAGGTTTATTATTAAATATATTTGAATAAAACTGTATTTACTTTATGGAAATATTACAGTATTAAAGAACACCATGTCCACCCATTCATTCCCTCTCTCACCCACCGAGAGATAAGGGCAAATAAGGACTTAATTATGTCAAAATATGACCTGTATGTGTGGATGGTGCATGTGTGTGCATGTATGTGTCGTCATCTGCCCATTTGGCGATGGTCCCCGTGGAATGGCGGCGACGCCCAGCCAGCAGACTTGGGCAGTTTCAGTGACAACAGCAGCTTGTAGCTTTTCGGCACATGTTTCTTCAGCGCGGCTCTTCTGGCAACGTGGCTTTCTGCAGCGCGGCTTTCTGCGGCGTGGCTTTCGGCGGCTTCTTGTCGCAATTTCTTCGGCACAGTGCTCCCGGCTTGGAGCGGCTTTTCTGGCGTGGTTTTTCCGGTGATGTGGCTTTCTGCAGCACAGCTTTCTGCAGCGCAGCTTCCGGCAGCTTCTTGTCACTATTTCTTCTTGCTGCAGCTTGCAGCTTTTTTTTCTGGATTCTTTCAGTTTTTGGTTCATGGCGGTAGCTCGCGGCAGCAGCAGTGGCTATTGCACAACTCTCAGCAATGATTGCACAACTCGCAGCCTGCGGCGGCGGTGGCGGCGGCGGCTTTTTCCTCCCCTGGATTCCTAAAGCAGTGGTAGTCGGTAGTTCTGGCCAGCAGCTCTCCGTGGCAGCTGCTCCCTCCTCCCCTGGCCGCTTGACTTCTCTGGGGGGCTGTGCTGGCAGCTCAGTTCATCTTCCCCCTCCCCCCCCCCCCCTTCTCTCTGGCAGCGGGGGGGGAGGCGGGGGGTGGGGTGGTGCGCTTGACAGGAGCGATGTGCTCCCTTTGTGCAGCAAGCTGGAAAAAGAGAAAGTTTGTTTTATTTTTTGATATTTATGTCCTGTGTTATCACACTTCCGGCTTCTGGAAGACTTCACAATGATTTATGGGGGTTCTGGTTCTTTGCTTGCTGTTTTAATAAGGCAGAAATTCTTAATATATGGGTCAGTTCACCATGGACCCTCACACCCAGCATAGTATTTAGAAGTTCTTCTGCTGTTTCTGAGCTACAGAGTCACAAATCTACACTTTTATTCCAGACCTAACTCTGTTCCAAATTAAACTCTCAACATGTCTCTGTGACCTTTTGCAGATAACTTTTAAATTAAGCTCAAAATGGTTACATCTTCTTCCTGAGGCATTTCTGCTACTTTCTTAATCAACTACAGTGGACAATGGTGAAGTGTTCATATCACAAGGATGTCATCTTTAACTTGGGTTGCTCCTTGTTTTAAAATGTCAAGAATATGCCTATGGTTCTTCAGACTTCTGCTGCAAAGCACAACCAAATTTGCCCTTCCACACCCTCACACAACTAAAATTTTTGTCCAGGTGCTCTTCTAATATCTTTATTATTGCAATTTTCTTTTGTTTGAAATTGACTAAAAGAACCTCAATGCATTGGTGAAATACTGTTGAAATACTGTTGTTTGCAAAGATTATTTCCCTGTCCCACTGAGTGAAACATGCAGTGCTTCACCCTGCAGGATAGCCTCTTCCTCCTCCACATAACTGAATTTTTGTAGCTGTTCATAGCTTCTCCTTGCCCTATTTAACTGTTACCTCTCATTCAGCTTCAAGAAGTTGAACCTCACTTCCAGTTCACAATTACTTCATTAGTAATACATGTGGTGAATCTGCAAACAAGCAGGTAGAGGCTTACATCCAGGATCCACTTTATGCTTGGGAGAAGTTTCTAGTAAAACCCACAGAACTACCTTATAACCTTTCAAACAGTTCTTATGAATGCCCTCTCTCTAACAGAAGCTAGGTAACACTTAGCCCATTGGTGTGTCCAAACCATTAGCTCCTATTTTCAACTGTGTCACTTCCTTGTTGCCTTTTACTCCCAATCTTCTGTGTAGAGCAGATGGCATGTTTGCCAGAACCCAGATTTGTGCTCTGCATCTGGAGGGCTCAGGAGTGGGAAATCTTATCTCCTGTGTAAGTTCCAAAAGCTGTGGTAACACAAACCTATGAAATCCTAGCTCTAGCATCCAATATGACAATAATGACTATAAACTCTTCTAAGGGAAAACCACTATTTTTTAAATACTTCTAAGGTATTTCTTACAACACATAACTTTCTCACTGGAAATCCTATTTGGCCTCAGTCAAATATGGTGACATTCAGGTCACCTAATGTTAAACTTCTCCAATGTAGAGACATCTGCATTTTAGTATTTGCCTAGACTTCCTCTAGTATGGACATTACAGATACAAACACTCATGGGCACAACTCGTCTCATTTTAAACAGACAGTGCTGAGTCATGACCTCGTTGTGCTTATTTTGTCCTATTGGTTATGAAAACAGCCAGAGCAACAGTGGAGAAACACATATATGCAGTGCAGATGTAAATCTCCAGTCCTGGAGATTTACTTACTCCAGAAGTAAATCCCAGTCCTGTTATAACATCTGGAGGCACAAGGTAGCATAGTTTTCTCTGAGCATTTCAAATTGTGGCTTTATTTAATGTGTTCTAAGCACAAAACTCGTACCAAGGACATACATGCAAGGAAAGTTTCTCTCATCAAACATGGCAAAAGGAACATAATAGTTCTTTTCTGTTTCACAAAAGAAATAGCAGCTGCTCATTTCTGATATTAGAATACACACTGATCTATAGTTTCAGCTGGCACAAGAACAATTAGAGCTTAAGTCTTGCATTTTCCTTAATCTTTATTTAGTTTTAATTCGTTTTAAAGTTTAATCACCACCATCCCCTTTGCCAGATTTCTTGTTCTTGACCTGAAACTAACCTTTAGACAAATGTAAAGGCAAAGAGAGCTCTGAAACACTATCTGTATGTTCTTTTGTCTTGGGAAATGTAAATTAAGGCACTGGGTGAATAACACTACTTGGCTTTGTGTCATGAAATGTAATTGTGGGGCTATGGCAGGATCAAGATTTATGAAGCTATCAGGGTTGGAGTGGGCAGGATGCCAGGTTACACCTGCAGCACTGTTTTTGCTGCTTTACAGACCAGTAACTGTGGAGTAAGGAACACTGATTTCTGAACGGACATTATTTAACAGAACAGCAGGCACCCCTCTGAGATGGGCAGGAAATGTACAAACTTGGGAAGAAAGAGTGAAAATAAAGGGCATGGGAATGGCAAACTTGAATACTATGGAATTTTTACAATTCAAATAGAGAATATCTTTGAATTAGAGCAAAGATGATAATAGAAATAAAACATAATCCAAGGAACTCAGCAAAATAATGTAAGTGTTTAGACATAAGCAACACTTAAGGGAAAGAGGAATCATGGGAAGAAAAATAAATAAAAGAACTAAAGAATTTTTACACAGTGACACGTCTCAATAATAGTTTATTTTTAACCCAAGGGGCTAAGTCAGAAAAGTACAATGCCTTTTTACTGCTATCTAGTGTGGTCTAATAAAAAAACAAACCCAAACCAAACAACAAATAAATAAAAGCATCAATATATGTCCATATCTCTGCCTCAGTGCCCGGGTTTCTATTGCTGCCCATCATCCTATTCTCCTTCCTACTTATTCATAGCTCACTGTCCAGATTACACCACTGGCTGCTGAGGCTGCTGAGGAGAGCAAAGTAACCTTCGTATGAGTCAAATCCACAAAATAAAGGTACAGAGAAAAGATCCAGCATTTCTTATCTATGCTCTGCATTACCTTTCCAATTATTAAATAGAGCTAACATTAACGTGGCAGACATTTGACAAGCCATTTGCAACAAAAAACTTACATATAGAAAGTACTCCTTTTGTACTGAGGCAATACCTGAGTGGTCCTAATTTACTTGAATGTATTCAGTGTACAAGTTTATGTATCTTTCTGCTGCTTCTCTGTTGATTTGGTGCAAGTATTCAACATTTCAACTGTATACATGTGACAGACCAAGTAGAATTATTTCTAGTTTTCTTTTTATGAGCATACATTCATATTTCACACATTAAATTTAGGTCTTCTAAGTGCTAGAGTCTTTGCTTTTCCTCAATATTTTTCCTCAGTCACAGAACACAAAAGCAACTGTGCATGTGGTCAAAGAAACCATTAAAAAAACCTCCAAAACTGGTGCATCTTTTTTTCTTGGACACACACAATTATTTAAAGAGCTTTTTTCAATAGTGTAAATTTGTATGTTAGGAAAGTTAGCTAAACAAGAGAAATGAGAATGTTGTCTATTTGGTGTTGTGTAGCACTGTAACAGGGAGGAACAGAATTCTCAAATCCAAAGTGAACAAGAACATACAATGGCTTATTACAATGACACAACTGTGCCTATACTTATGTACTCATACCAAGTAGATACAATAGATCCTCCTCCGTTTAAGACAAAGGATACAAGTCTGTCCTGTATTATCTTTAGAAAAGGAGCCAGAGACAACCCGGGAAACTACAGACCAGTCAGCCTTACCTCTGTGCCAGGTAAAATCATGGAACAGATTCTCCTGGCAGCTGTATTGAGGCACATAAAAAATAATCAAGTGGTTGGCGACAGCCAACATGGCTTCACCAGAGGCAAGTCATGCCTGACTAATCTAGTGGCCTTCTACAACAAAGCTACAGCGCTAGTTGACGTGGGAGTAACAGCCGATGTAATTTTCCTGGACCTGTGCAAGGCGTTTGACACTGTCCCACATGACATCCTTGTCTCTAAAATGGAGAGACATGGGTTTGACAGATGGACCACGCAGTGGATAAAGAACTGGCTGGATGGTCGCACTCAAAGAGTCATGGTCAATGGCTCAAAGTCCACATGGAGACCAGTGACAAGCGGTGTTCCTCAGGGCTCTGTTCCGGATCCAGTGCTGTTCAACATCTTTGTCAGCGACATGGATGACGGCACTGAGTGCACCCTCACTAAGTTTGCCGACGATACCAAACTTTGTGGTGCCGTGGACTCACTTGAGGGAAGAGATGCCATCCAGAGAGACCTTGATAGGCTTGAGAAATGGGCCAGTGCTAACTGCATGAGCTTCAACAAGTCAAAATGCAAGGTCCTTCACCTGGGTCGGGCCAACTCTAGGCACAAATACAAACTGGGTACAGAGTGGGTTGAGAGTAGCCCTGAAGAGAAGGATTTGGGAGTGTTGATAGATGAGAAGCTCCACATGAGCCGGCAGTGCGCTGGTGCAGCCCAGAAGGCCAACTGCATCCTGGGATGTATCAAGAGAAGCGTGACCAGCAGGTCAAGAGAGGTGATTCTCCCCCTTTACTCTGCTCTTGTGAGACCCCACCTAGAATACTGAGTCCAGTTCTGGTGTCCCCACCAGAAGAGAGACATAGACCTGTTGGAGCGTGTTCAGAAGAGGGCCACAAAGATGATCCAAGGGCTGGAGCACCTTTGCTACGAGGACAGGCTGCGGGAGCTGGGGTTGTTCAGTCTTGAAAAGAGAAGACTTCGGGGGGACCTAATAGCTGCCTTCCAATACCTGAAGGGAACCTACAGGAAGGCTAGGGAGGGACTTTTTACAAGAGTGTCCACTGATAGGACAAGGGGTAATGGGTTTAAGTTGAAGGAGAATAGATTTAGATTAGATCTTAGGAAGAAATTCTTCAGTACGAGGGTGGCAAGACTTTGGAATAGATTGCCCAGAGATGTTGTGGCTGCCCCCTCCCTGGAGGTGTTCAAGGCCAGGTTGGACAGAGCCTTGAGTAGCCTGATCTTGTTGAGAGGCGTCCCTGCACATGACAGGGAGGTTGGATTAAATGATCCCTAAGGTCCCTTCCAACCTAGGCCATTCTATGATTCTATGATTCTATGATTATCCAACAGTCTCTTGCTCATAACAGACAGCTGTCAAACACACAAAGTGTGTGGATTTTTCAGATACTAAGATTTTGGTACTGCCCCATTTCTATTTCATCTTTTGAATTTCTATTGAATTGTAGTCCAAAGCCTTTTTTGTCTTTACAGAATCCCTAACTCCACATGTAAGTTTTCCTAAGGACTCAGTATACTCTTAGTTCTCTCTATCTGGACTTGTTGGTGGTTTTTTGTTACATGTTTAACTTGGCTTCCAGATAATAATTCATTAGCATTCATTAGCAAGATCTTATATACTCTCGGCCATCTGAATGCAGATTGTTAACAAAATCTAAACAGGAAGAAAGATAGCACAGCAATGGTCATTAAAATATTTCTATTTGAAATAAAACGATCTATTTAATGCGTTAGTTCCATCTGGCAAGGATGAGGTTTCTGTTGGTATGCAGAAAATTCAGTATGCCAGTTTTGGCAATCTATTTCTCATTGGAAGCCTCCACTGCCGTAAAGCATACTACAAGAGGCTAAATAGTTGGATGAACTTCATCTCATTAATCATGTTTTTAAAAAGTCAGAACCTTACCGCCACACAATACTCAGAGGATTTAGGAGGGAGGTATATCTATTAAGTTTGGTCTTCAAGATAAATAGCAGTACATACCTAAACTCTGGGAACTGGATTACTGCTACAAATTTTCATTGCTGGTAGCACTAACCAGACAATAGGTGTGGAAATAACAATTAAGTTGAAAACCCTGACTATTTAACACATCAGTATATGAACTTGTCTTTTTCCTGCTGCTTATACCTAAATTTAAAATGAATACAAGACCATTTTACATCTAATGTTTGACAGATCCTATTATGATTCCTTCTTTTTCTTAGTGTAGTTCTTAAGGATGCATACAGCAGAAAAGGGCAAAGAATTCATCAGAATGCCAGAAGAGTTGGGTTATGTAGTATGTAGGAAGTACTTCAGCTACATTATTTGCTCTATTTCTGTAGGGAGTTGTGAAACAAAGGTCTTAAATTTAATGTGTCTGGCCTACTTCCACCTGGATTCAGTTCAAACCCGTTGCCTGTAGCTTGCTGAATACAGAGTGGGAAATCAGTCATTATATTAATAACTGATGGCAAATGATTCCAATTCACATTTTTCAGCTGATATGTTTTTTAACCTGGAGCAGCACCAAATTGAAAAATTCTGCAATTCTGCAAGCTGGGCATAAAAGCTGTGTTGTAAACTTAATACATCTCCACCTCTACGGAGTCAATAAGGAGATTTTTCTCCAGCATTTCTACAGTTGCTGTGCTACCCCCTGAAGTTACAAGGTGCGCTATATCATAAACTCTCATTGTGTTCTTTTTCTCCCTGCTACCAGTCAGTGTCAAAGCTGCTTGGCTGCTGTGATCTGCAGTTTAGCACTGACCCAATTTCAATACATTTATAAATACCTGGTATGGACTTAAAGATTATATGCTGCAAAGACAAAAATGTGCCTCTGAAAATAACCTGCTGCATTTTCTGGTTTGAAGCATGCATTTTGGTTCAAAGACTGCCAGGAGTTCTATAACTTCCTATTCTCTATCAAAAATGGAGTGCCTTTCAATAGCTCATAGAGACATTACCCTACTGTATAAAGCACTTTTACACATTCCTCACTTAATTTTTTGAGCAAACTCTGACAATTTCTGGAGCTTATGGATGTGAATGAGAACTTAACTGTCAGGAGTCTCATGTAGTATGGGAAGGAAACCTGACCACTGCTACTGATGCCACTTAACCTGGGGATCCTAGTGGCCATAGAACACTACAAGTGTTGAAAGATGTATTGTGATGTTGACAAATGTAGATTTACAAGTTACAGGATAATATTTTAATCATGTTTTAAGATAACAGGTCCAAAATGAGTTTCCCGTGTATCATAATTTGAACTTGGTACAGAAAAACCTTGACACAAAAGAAAAACATTTATTTAATGGCTACTTTTATTATTTTTAATCTATGCAGTTTGAACAAAATACAAATTTTATTCCTGTGAGAATTTTAAACATACTCTTTATTATCATTATAAAACTATTTCTACATTTAGTGGCAGTATAAAGGGAGTAGAGATTTAATATGAAGTTATCTTTCACACAAAATGCAACTGAGACAAACACATTCGTGGGATAGTGCCACTCAAATCAGATTAGTTTTGCCTGGACAGTTTTATGAGATTCTTCAAATATTATGGCTAGCTGACCAAGCTATTGGCTTTTTTCACTATCTTTTCTTATTTATATCTCTGTATATATTTCATATGGTCATAGAATTTTGGTTATAAATAAGTATAAAAATATTGGTTGTTGTAACACTATCTACCAGTAGATCTCAGCATTTGAAGGGAGATCTTAACATCCATGTAGGAAATTGGGAGAGGGAAAGAGGGAAGAAGAGATTTCCTGGAGATCACAAAGTGAGCAAGTGCAAGGTTAGGAATAGAAAAATGGACTGGAGAGAAAAAAAGACAACTGCCTTGTGTACACAGCTTTATCATTGCATTATATTGAATGGATTTTTTTTTCCAGCTGTTTCATCATGAAAAACCTACCAAAAGGAATTTGATCAAGGAGAGAAAATTGTCAACAATTTTCTAATGTCTCATACAATGGCTCTTGCCCAGGAGGAACTTGCATCCATCCTAGGAACAGTGAAACAAGTGTCAGTGTTTGCATGTTGATATGCTATTCCAGTAAAGAAAAGGCAGATTCAGTGTAGGTTTATGAACATGTTTGACCTACAGAATTTGCTCGTTAGATGCTTGTTCTGAATTACACACATAATTATTTTTACATCCATTGATTTACTAGTGAATTCCACTGGCAAGTGGAAGCTTACACACAATGGAAGCACATATGTATGATTTTCCATGTTGATGTCTAAAAGAAGGTGAGAGGCTTTGGAGAATCTCAGTTAAGATACGTTCTTAACATTGTTATGCTCACTTCTTTCCAGTGTTTCAGATTCGGCATTTTTCTAGGATGTCTCTGGAAAGGCTACTTCATCCGTAAGACCGTCTACCCTATTCTAGCTAAGACTTCTTGATCATATTACAATATGCCTAGAAATTAAACCCAGAAATAAAGCTTTATTTCCAATTACAGGAATAATTTTTCTTCTTCCACTAAATAAACACTATCAATTTCACTAGCTGATTCACCCTTGTCATTGAACTCTAGTTTTCAGACATGTCTATTCCTTCTGTTTGCAAATAATTTGACTCAGATAGGCACCATGCGTAGTAATGTCCTTGATAAGATTATATTCCCAATATTTGACCCACCCTACTCCACCCTGTAGCCTAGAGGAAACAGAGTTTATTGTTTTGTAGGTTTCCTTCTGCCAGCCAGATTAGGTTTTCAGCAGGGCTGATGAAATCCCAGTCTTTACAAACCTGCCCTTGAGGTGTTTGCACGAGTTTAGTGTTTGGGTTTTAGCAATAATTCTGCATCTCTGGTTTCGACCTCATTTTATGCTTTAGTGAGCAAGCTAGAAGAACAAGAGGCAAAATTCATTCCTGAAGTAATTCCATCTACTGAAATTGACTTATGATATAGCAAGGCATTTAGGAAAGAACTCATAAACAAAGTTAGTGGAAAACACCCATGGAATATTTTTTTTATTTCTTTTTTTTTTTAATGTGGTCTGGCAAGTTCAGTCCCAGATATCTCACCTGGCCATATATCACAAAAAGCCAAAAATCTCCTACAAAATTATTCCCTTTTGACTGTACCTGGAGGTAGGCACAAATGTTTTCATTCGTTGTTCAGGTTAGACAACAACAGTACCCTGGTGACTAAAATACATGTAATCTCTATCTACTTACTTTGCTTCTTACTGCAACTGATTAAAAGTTTTAGTCTGTTGATGTGTCTCCTTTAGCTTTTTAGAGGTTGTTGTCAGTCTGACAAAAACATACTCAAATAATTAGTCACACCTACTGTTCAGTTCAAGTTCTTCTTTTGTTTTTGGCTTTAGCATAATTTTATAACTTATTATTTGCATCAGACTCCAGAAAAAGTCAAGAACAAACAACTTATCTTCTAGAAACGCAATGGTCTCTGGCTGTTGTGATCCAACTGATATTGTAAATAGAGTCAGCAAGCCCTGTGCTAAGTTTGACATTTTCAGATGACTGTTTCATAGTTCACAGCTATATTTCAACTATGGAACTAAGAGCAAATGGTAAACTTGGAACAGGAAACATGGTATATGACATATCAAAAGCATTTGTCTTGGCACTGCTGTTTTAAATGAAGTTTTGAGTGCCTGAAGTTGTGAAAAACTTTTAAAAGCAACATGTCCTGACATTTCATTGAATTTTTCCTCTTACTTAGTGTCGCGGTCGGGCGCGCAGAGGTCCGACCACCTCCCAAAGAGAGAAGGGTTGTGGGTGAATTGGGATATTTCCCCACCAAGCTCGCAGGCGAATATGGAAATCAAATGAGTATTTATT
>JAVFHW010072885.1:47199-100137 GCA_032159205.1 Eurystomus glaucurus suahelicus
ATCAGATTTCCGGCTTCCGGCGGCAGCCAGCGCAGACGTCCATGGGAGTTGTGGTTTCTCTGTTTTAAATAAGACATTTTCTCAATTGTGGGTTGGTTCCCCACACTTAGTTACAAAATAATATTTGTTTTTCTCTTTGATTTTAAAACATGTGATCTATACCCATATTGAAGAGACGAATGTAACCCATTAACTCCCATCCACTTAACCCCCCCCTCACAATCCGGCCTCCTTGGCACTGTGTGGGGAAGAGATGTGGGTTGAAGCGGGCTGCAGCTGCCCCACCCCACTACAGAGACCCCTCCAGGCCCCAGTGCCTCCTGAAGGGAGGAATGTAGCCTTGAAGCTTAGAAGCTAGCTTAGTGAAGCATTACTCGGTTATCTTAGAGCAGACACAATTAAAGCATCACTCATTTTAAAGTAGACACAACTATAGGGCCTATTGTGTAAGCTAACTGCAAAAGGTTGAGGGAAACGGGACATCTGCCTTATCAAGAACACAGTATGGAAAGAACTAGTTCGAGCCGACTATGTGATCTGGAAGAGGACCAAGATTCTAAGGAGACTGCGCAGGACTTAGAGGTGAAAAGTGTAAGACCACCTTATCTCTGAGGAAGACTGTTTACTTCAACACAAAATGGCAGGTCAACCACCAGAAGACCACCACCATCATGCACTGCACAGATGCAAGAGGGCAGAGACCTGATTTCCATAGGAAGTGGGATGGGTTATTTGTATGTATAGGCATAATGGAAACTAATGAATATGTAACATTTTATTGCTTATAAGCAAGATGCAGAGCCATGCCGGTGTGCATGTTTTTGGAGGCACTAGCCCCTGTGCACCCGTCGGTGAATAAACACACCTTCTCATAAACTCTCTGCAAGTTTTTGAGTTCATTTCTGTGCATCACATATGAATTGTGTTATTTCTCTTTCTAACACTCTAATAGAGTTAACCTAGAATTTGCATTCCATTGGGTTTTTTTGTTGTGTTCAGTCTGAATGGTATGAAACGTCTTTCACGCTGTACCTTCTCCTTACTGATGAAAGCCACAGAATTCTTTAAACTGATCACTCCAATCAAAGATCACCAAGGTATAAGAGTTTACTGATGAATTTTATGTAAAAACATGGCAGACCATGCTTCCAGCAATGCAGTTATCGAAATGCTGAATAACTTTGATAACTTTTATTCTCCTACATACAATATTGTATTGAAGTATGGTTATGTGTCATAAAACCTACCAACTGTTGTAGATCTCCACTTAAACTGCAACAATTTTAAAGCAGTTTCCATCTTTATGTTTTACTTTTTCAGAATATGTAGCTTCAGGATGAATGACTGATAAATGAGGTTTGTACATGCTACCACAAGGCAAAATTCAAAAGATTGAAGGGAAAGTAAAATCACTATTTTCTGGCAATGTACTATATGAGCAATTATGGTATAATAATTACCTGTACTTAAAAGCTGGTTGGGGTTTTATTTGTATTGTAAAGGATTACACTGTGATGTAGAACAGAAGAAAGTGTGTAATTAGATAATGCAACATTTGCCAGAGGTAATCACCCATAATAATCTAGGGTGTTTGTACTTTTGGCAATAGTTACTACTGAGCTCACCTTAGTAGCATCTACAGAAACCAGGGAGGTACCTTTGCTGCCTGGAGATATTTCATCAGGAATCAACGGACCTCATTATGTCTACAACAAATAAACCCATACATACATTGTGGCAGTGTTTGCTCTCTCTTATTGCCTCTCATTTTCAACATTTGTATGTCTCCTACTATGGCAGGCAAAGACTTTTTGAAAATACCATGAATATACACTCACTATGCCCCTGGAGATAAGAAAATAACATATCTCTATTCTGCACAGTAAAATTCAGTTTAAAAGTATATGGATAGTTTATGGAAGAGTTGAGATCAACTAAACACAACTTAATTTGTCCAGAGGTTTCTGGTTTATAGAGAGGAATTTGTACAGGAAGAAATGAAAAAAAAAAAAAGAAGACAAGAAATTGCCAAAAACACATATAAAAGAATTTTACTTGTAAAACCTTTATTGGTAGCTCATCTGGCCAAGTCAAGTTACAGCAGCCTGAATAAGAAAATTGAAGTGTATAATTCTACCCAATATTCTCCAGAACAGTTATTTAAAACAGACAAACAAACAAAACCAACAACAGAAAAATGTCCATTTAATTTTCTGTGAGAAATGCTTTCTAGTAGAAATACTGAAAAGTTCATTTTGAGAAATATTTTAATTTAGAAGCAATTAATTTTCCTGAAAATAAAAAAACTTCTACAATATAGCAAGCTTTTCTACAAATGTGTCTGTATAGAAAATACATTGCTCACAAAAATGATATTCTGATAAGAGAAATCATTGCTATAGGTAGGCAAAAGGAAACAGAATTCCCAGGACTAAAAATCTATGTTCATGTCTGGGACAAGAATGTGTTTTACATTTATAGCATTCAGAGTTAGAAAGATTAAGGAAATTGCTTTTACTGAGCCTCTGTAGATCATAGAAACATAGAATCATTTTGTTTCAAGGAGACCCATAAGATCATCAAGTCCAACCATTAACCCAATACTTCCAAGTTACCACTAAACCATGTCCCTCAGCTCCACATCTACACTTTTTCTGACTACCTCCAGGGATGGTGACTCCACTGCTTCCCTGGGCAGCCTATTCCAGGGCTTGACAACCCTTTCAGTGAATAATTTTTTTCATAATATCTGATCTAAACCTCCCCTGGTGCAACATGAGACCATTTCCTCTTGTACAACCACTTGTTACTTGGGGAACAGACTAACACCCACCTTGCTACAGCCTTCCTTTCAGGTAGCTGTAGAGAAAGATAAGGTTTTCCCTCAGCCTGGAGAAAACTCCAGGCTAAACAACCCCAGTTTCCTCAGCAACTCCTTGTAAGACTTGTTCTCTAGACCCTTCATGAGCTTCATTGCCCTTCTTTGGACATGCTCCAGCACCTCAATGCATTTCTTGTAGTGAGGGTCCCAAAACTGAACACAGGATTTGAGGTGTGGCCTCACCAGCACCAAGTACAGAGGCATGATCACTTCCTTACTCCTGCTGGCCACACTATTTCTGATACAAGCCAGGATGCTGTTGCCTTCTTAGCTATCTGGGCACAATGCTGGCACATACTCAGCCACCAATTAGATTTAAGTCCATTCACTACAACCCTTTGGACCCAGACATCTAGCCATTTTCTTATCCAGAAAAGCATACACCCATCCAAATCACGAGCAGTCGGTTTCACAGGGTTTTGTATTTCATGCTATTTTATGTAACAGACATAAGCTATTTTACCTGCTAAACTCACACACTAAGTACATTTACTTATATAACACAAAAGTAGGTGGAGATAAACCTAATTTTTTTCCCACACACCCACTTTAAATCATCCATTGTAAACCAGATCAGAAAGTGTTGTTTTGCCTAAGCAAATCACTGGCCAGGCCAACACACTGCATGCCTAAGCAAACCAGCTTCACTGCAACTTTGTTCCCTTAAACACAAGACTATGCTGACTCATTATCCAGATCAGTATAGGACCATGATCTGGGACATCAGTAGACCCTCTTTAACAAACTTGCCTTCTACATGTGCCCAAGCTAATGGATTTAAATCTAAAGTGTATTTTCCTAGCCGTAATAACACCTTTGAAGCACAGAAGGCAAAACTCTGGTGCCCCAAAGCTGCTTGTAAGAGCATTAGATGAGCAATGACACCTGCTACCTAAGTTACTTAGAAAATTAGACTAGGTCAGAGTTGTTGCTTTAAATATCACCAAAGAAGTTCTGAGTGAAAAGAGGGAATGTAAAGCTAATTTACAGATAACAAGGGTGAAAGCACCACCACAAGCTTTTACCATGCCACTCTGTTCACAGAACCTGGGTCACCCAAAAAAACCTTATATGTGCCATATTTAGCATTTGCTATCATTTCCTCATTACAAAGTTGACAGAGTTTCATTACAGGCTTGAACATCTCATAATGTAATACAAAGCAGTAAGATCAAAACAATGAAATAAACAGAAATTACTTTGAACTTACTGGAATGTTTTCCACAAACTTTGTTGATGAAATCAAACCAAATCAGCATTTTGAATGGAATTTTCTTCCACTAGAAAGCTTTTCAGCAACACAAGTTATTGTAGGTGCTCTAGGTTTATCTAAGTGTAAGAAATAAGAAAAAATGTCTAAAAATGTTGTTTGGATTTTTTTAGAACATGGGAGCACAAAGTACTTGGCAGTGCACAGTGCACTAGACAAGAAGCTCTGAATTCTTTCCATTCTCTACAACAGGCAACAAAATGACCTGTCACATCTATCACTAGTACCTGTTGAGAAAGTAAATAAAAATGAGAAAGCGATTTGTCATTATCTAAACTCTCTTAGCACATTGTCAAAGGGGAACAAAAACATAAACTACAATCCCATTTTTGCAGCCACTTATAAAACAGAAATTTTGGACAGATTTTTGGTGGAAAAGCAAAATTCAGGCTTTAGCTAAACAGCTATCTAACATACACAATGGCACTTCCAGAGGCTTTTGAAGAACACGATCTTTCTGACAATGTAGAACGCTTTGCTCTTCACCTCTTTTGTGAAGTGCTACAGTTTCAGCCCAGGCCTTCTTCTCTTATTTACATCCGTAATCCTAAACAATGAGATATTTAATGAAAAGGATAAACATTTCATCTTCTTCCCTTCACCATTCAAAGTGAAGATTTTGAAAACCATGCTTTCGAAGGACTATAGCTCAGAAAGCCGAGCTATAATGAGAACCTTGTTGAAGTTTGTGAGTTGGCGAAAATGACAGTGTTAGTGCTAGTAATATTAAATAACATTATTCATATTAATGTCTTTTGCCTAAGAGGAAAGCACAAGCATAATGTAACTGCTGAGAATCAGTACTGCTCTTCTGAAGGTGCAGAATGCAAGGCACAAGGGGGTTCAAATTCTCCACTAGATTTTCCAGTCCTACAGTAACACAATAATGGAAAATACCATACTCACTCAGTAGTCTATATAAACACATGCAACCGAAATGCATTTTTTGTTGGGTATAGCAGTCAACAGGAAAAAAACATCCATGAGCCTGTAATTGCAGAAGCTTGTCCATCTAATCTTCACTGGATTCTATATTGTCAGTGGAAACATTACTCATATTTCAATGAATTCCAGTGGTAGGTATTAGGAAATTCAGTCATCACCAGGAGGGCACAAAAACTTGTATAAGAAATTAGAATCACTGAAGTATGCCTTCCTAGTATCTATTTTACATCAACTCAGAGTCCCCTAAACTGTGCAAGCAAGTTTGAGTTGCTTTGAGTATACAAGGAAATAATTCTGCTTTCAAAAAAACCCAAGCATGTTAGCACATTGTTGTCTGTTTTACTGACCAACTTTGACCACAAATAAGTGAAATAAATTTCCCCTTATTACTTACAGTTAAAAGGCTCTACAGATTTTTTATCCTGTAGCATTTTAGATGCATGGCTGTTTCAACTTTCAGATAATGGCAGCCTAAAATTACACTATTTTGTAATAAAGAAAACAAGCTAGATACCCTACTGAAATTCTGTTTTATTTTATACCAAGGCCCTCGCACAAGAGCAACACTAAATGAAGGCAGGCATTCAACAGTTCCTTTCAGAACACAGCACAGCATTGCCACAGATCTTCATTGGACATTCCTGCTGTCCACTGTTCTTCCACATAGTTGGTCTACAATTGATATCTTCAGTAGGTCAATTAAGAATTCCAGCATCCCAAAATTTTTCTGATTCTTGCACAGGACTACTATATGAGTAATTGTTCATTGAGGTTATGGCTCTATTGTTTCTTACAGGAGTAGACTCAGAGCCAGAGCATATAGAGCATATCTCTTATGCCTCCTGGACAGGTACATACTCTTGTTCAGCTGTCCATCACAAGGGCAGTCAGTAGTACAGGAAAGTGCTTTCATTTGAAGAGAATCCAAAAACATTGCAAAAGTGAGACTCAGTTTCTCAAAGTTTTGCTAAAGTTTTTGGAGAAAAAGACAAGCATTTTGACCAGCCTTCACAAGCCATACTACCTTCTCTTGCATATGTCTAACACTGGGGTGCAGTGTGTGGTGCTAGTGCACAGCCATTGCCAGAGATATTTTTTGGCTGGAGAAGCATTTAACACCTGGAGATTTCAAAACTCTGGGTTGTAGATTGCAGACCCTGGGGCTTGCTGAATCCATGAGACCAGCTAAGTGGTATTGCTGTATGAAGCCATTACAATTATGCAAACAAAAATCTGCTGCAGAGTGTGTTAGCTATTCAAAAGATAAACATTTTGCCACCCTGCTCCATTTATGAACCTTTCTGTATACAGAGTATTCTGTGATAAGGCTTTATGTATTCCACTATGTTAAAGAGTAAGGATTTTTTTTGGTTGGAATAACAGATCTGTGTTGTAGAATAGAATTTTCCTTACAAATGGACTGTTCAGGACCTGAAAAACAGAGAAAAGCAGAATACCTGAACCAAAAGTAGGTGGACAGAAGTAAACAAAGAATGTTTATTTTCTTAGTTAAAAAATAAAGTCCTAAACCTAAAAGCCAAATGATATTTTTAACTTGTTGCTGTTTTTCCATTCATCAGAAAAGACTTCACTTAGAGGAAACATAAAACTGATATTGTAAGTGAGAATACTTCTTTCAATTGTTAGGGTCGTTTTCAGGTGTTTTTTTTTGAGGTGGAGGGTAGTATCACATTTTGAGATTGAGGGAATTACTGTAAGGAAATAAATACAATTTTCTATATTTCTTCTTACTAGAATTAACTTAAGTGTAGAAACTACAAAAGTAATTTTGCAAATAATTTCCCACAGAGAAAAGTACCATAAAAAGGATGTAACAGAAAAATGGGTAAACTTCCTGTCATTATAAAAGTCTTGTATAGCATCCAGCCTTCTAACAAAAAAATTATAATTCTCTTTTTGCTCAAAAATTACACTGATCTTATTAGAAAACGATATGTAGCATTATCTTACAAACAACAGGGAATAAAATTTGAAATAACAACATATTAATATTTTAATAAGGATACTGTGAGGTACACTAAAATCTTAAAACTTGACTGTAACTGTACAGTTGGAAAGAAAACAATATTTTCTTTTCAAATAGGAAGGCAGAACAAACAGGGTCGATACTGAAGCACTGAGAGAAGAGCAACGTTTACTCTGCATGCATGCTGTTGAAGTGCTGGGGCTTGAATTATGGGCCCCAAGTTGGAGTTTACCTGTGGATGAGTCACAACCTAGCAGAATGGTTTTTTTTTCCCTATTGGCTTCATGTTCCAGAGGCAGAACCTGGCCCACCTGTGGCTCCATCCTCACCCAGGTGGTTGTGGTTGGGGTGGTGGGCGAGGCCTGGGCTACTTTACCCAGAAGCCAATCAGTTGGAGGAGCTTCTTGTTGGTTGTGGTTTCTGTTGAGGGTGGTTGCACCTTGCTGGGCTCTCTTGATGTTACCCTTCCATGTGGGGGGCTACTGAGGGAGTCATCTCTGTCTGTTGTGTCTAGCAGGCAATGCTGGCACCATAGTGGGCAGTGGAGGAGCTGGGCCCACAGGAACCTATGGCAGGACTGTCTGAAAGAAGACTTCTGAGGGGATGTTGCTGAGTTCAACATTGGCTTTTGTGATCAGGCAACTGATAGCAGCATAAAATGATGATGGCTGAACCAGCACAACGGCTGTGTGCACAAGTCTCCATGGCATCCTGAATGACCTGGTGTAGCCTCTACTAAAGGTAACAAAACTTCTCACCTTTCTCCATGATGAGATAGACTGTCCATGCACATGCAGAGCCCTGAGCTAGTTAAAACCCCAGGCCAGACAAATGCATCAGCATCTTTAATTCATGGAGTGGCTGTGGTTTCTCTGCCTCACTCCTGTGGTGCCCACCTTAACTCCTGTGTCAGTAGAGGTGCTGCAATCCCTAATCGCACCATGCAGAAACACTGTGAACTTGGAAAATACTATGGTTCTAAGGTCCTAGCCTGGGTGTGAAAAGTCTCAGTGAAAAGCTAGCAAGACTTACAGAAGAATCGATTGGTAAATATCAGTACTGCTTAATATCTATTAGTTTCAGGTCTGGGACAGACTCAAGTACAGCTAGTCAAAGGGTCTGGGTCCTATGCATCCCACCAGGCCCACCAGTGTGAAATAGCAGAGGCTGTGTCTATACCGGTAAATAAAAGCATAGCATGAATCCTGCCCTCACACATTCAAACTACTTATTTGGAATAACACTTGGCCCACAGTAATTTCCAAATCATGCTTTGGATTTGTGTTTTTTTTTTTTTCTGCTGAGGACCAAAACCATGTTAGGGATCACAGGGTAAGGCCTCAGGGCGATCCCCTGGGAGGGGATCTAGCAAAGTATCCTCTCATCTGCCCTGGGTTTGTAGGACAGGCTTCCCCCTGGCTCTCCAGCTTACTTTGACAAAGTAGATAAAGAGATAAAATTCACCAGCACAGGGATGAACAAGCCAGGCATCACCACATGAAGTGGCAAGTGGGTGACATTGAAACCCACAGATAACACAAATCACTCTCTCCAGACTTCAGACTAGTTCCACTGGTCATTTCAGAGGCAAAAACTGTCTCACACAGCCTTTCTCTGTAATGGATTCTTTCTGACTGGTTATCAACATGAAAATTAAAATGGCTGGTTGAGAAAGTACAACAGCTGTTGCAGCAAGGAGAGATGAATCATTTGTTCAGACAAATGAAGACATCTTTACTAGTGTAAATCAAACTGGTCAGATATCATTAGCCTGTGATATTTTCCTTAGAAATCCAAATACCTTTATCCACAAAAGCAAAGGCCAGAATATAAATTCCAGTTTATTTTACTAATGGCAAAACTAAAATTGTTTCCTTTCCTTTGCAAACACAGGCCTGGACATAGATGAAATCAACAGACTTTGCACATTTTATGATAAGATAAACAAAAGATATAAAATAAGGAGATAAACCAGAGATGCATTTATGAATGCTAAGTTATTCTAATATTTAAACTAATTACACGGTTAAAAAGTGTTTGCTTCTTTTTATCTTCTACTAACTACACACCAGAAAAGAGATGAAGAAACACAGCTGGACATTTATTAATTCTGTTCTTCCCTCTACAATCAAGCTTTAATCAGTTTCAAAGAACATTTGGGTTTTGTCCAATGCAGTTGCAATGCTTAATGCATCAGTTTTAGGAAAAAAAAAAAAAGGAGAACATTACCTGTAACAGCATTTTGGGGAAAATTTGGTCTCTGGAAGACAAAAACCTCACAACAAAAGCAAAGGTTTTTATACAGAATGTAATATACAAAATCAGTTATAATTTATATTTCTGCAAACAGAGGACTAGCTTTCCATCTTGGGGAGGAATATATGTGAAGTTTTATTTAAATATTTTACCTAATCAGAGTAGTCTTTAGAAAAAATCAAGCACCAGAATTCCTTAACGTTAGCCCTCAACTAGGATTCATCATAAATAGCCCTTGAAAACTTAAAAGTTGATGTAAAACTTGTATAATCAAAACCAAGACTTCAATCACAAGTTACACATTTTAAAATACAAATATTTATTTAGAGATCCAAGTCCTTTCTTCTCAAAATGAAAAAGAGTAGCAGCAACAGAAAGCAGCATGGTTTTCCCCTCCCTGAAGACAAAGAACCTGCTGTCAGTGCTTGCACAGATCACTCTTCACCTTGGGCTGGGCAGCAGGATCTCTCTGTCTTCCCCTGGAACAGAAATGCAATCCAGAAAGGAAGAATCTGTAATCATGCTACTGCAAAACATTAATATCTGGCAGGCCATGAGAAGCTACGGCTGCCTTGGACATCAAATTAGATCAATTTGCCATCTGGGGTGAACACATGGAAGAACATACAGAGAGCAGTAAGCAATAATTAGTCTCCTAAGGGTTTCAGGAAGGAGACTAATCAGTAACACAGATCTCATCTCTAACAGTACTACAATTTGAAGAACTTTTACCCTTAATGACATTTATAAGCCCCAAACAAATAAGAATGTCCATCTAACAAGACGGTGATCTGTCTGGGCCAGGAGATACAGGGAACCAAGCCTCAAAGCTTGGCTAGCTGCCCTTGATTGAGGCTTCTGGGAGCATTTGTTGCAGGCACTCCACAATGAGGGAGAGCCAAGCACCTTTTAGCTGGTGCTATGGAGAAGCTTTAATAAAAGCAAGGTCTGGAGCACAGGTCCCAAGGGCAGCATTTTGGGCAGAAGCTTGTAAAGGGAGGTCCTCCTCTGAGTTCAGATCAGCCTAAATATTCTTGGGTATGGTGGTGATGTACCATACGGCACATTGCCCTGAAGGTGTTGGAGCAGCTACCCTTGCCAGTGTAGGTTCACTACCCTTGAGGCTGAGGAAACCTGTTTTGCTTTCAAGTGGACCATCTGAGCTAAC
Source organism: Eurystomus glaucurus suahelicus (assembly GCA_032159205.1). NCBI lineage: Eukaryota > Metazoa > Chordata > Aves > Coraciiformes > Coraciidae > Eurystomus > Eurystomus glaucurus. Next base: position 57,707 of record JAVFHW010072885.1, read on the forward strand.
TGACCCTGAATGATACAAGACCATAACGAAGCAGTGAGTGATAGTAGTGGGTGGCACCCTGCTGCAGGGGATGGAGGTACCCACCTGCTAACCTGACCTGTTGTCTATAGAAGTTTTCTGTTTGATGGAGGCTTGGGTCTGGGATGTTGTAGGGAGGCCACTGAGGCTCGCCTGACCTTCTGACTAATACCCCATTATGTTCTTATCTGTGGGCACCAATGATACTGCTGGGGAAACCTGAAGAGTATCAAAGGTGAATACAGAGCTCTGAGGGTGACAATCAGGGGCATAGGGACCCAGGTGGTGTTCTCAGTCCTGCCAGCATGAGAGAAGAGGATGTCACTGGTAATGCGTGTCAGCAGTTGGTTGTTGAGCTGGTGTGGTGTCAGCAAAGGGATTTTGATTTCTATGTCCATGGGACCTTGTCTGAGGATCAATTTCTACTTGAGCGTGGGAGTTGAACCAGATGACCTCCAGAGGTACCTTCTGAGCTCAGCCAGTCTGTGCTCCTGGGAACCTACAACAGTAAGTACAACAGATATTAATTTGATCCCAGGTGAAGGATGCTCATTTCTGTAATTTTTTGGCCAAAGCTACTACTGGCAAAATATAAGACCTAGAATATAGTCCTGATAGAAGGTATTGTTGGAGAAGGTTTGTATTTAAATTGTAATAGAAACAAAAAAAATAAAATTCAGCCTCAACAGACAACAGTTATGTACAAGGCTGGACAGTTGGTCAGACTCCAGTTTCTGGAGGGATACATAAATTTCTGCAAGGCATAGTCATCGCTTGCACTATGGGAGATGAAAGACAAAATGCTGCTTCTCCCTCCCCTACAGAGCTTCTGCCCTCCTTGCTCTCTCTTTTGCTTGAGGGGTTTTCTGCCATTCACAGGAGAGAAACTGAGCAGAAACTGGCAAAAGTCTGCTGCCTGTTGCCACTGTCACTCTACAGATGAGACAGAGTCCCTCCATGCCTGCTTCCTTATTGTCCTGGGGATATGTCAGAGTCATTGGGTTGCAGACGATAGAGCTGTGCACTTATAGTGAGAACACTAAAGTTTAGCTGAGATAAATGACCCTTGCTTCCCCCATGCTTGCTACTGAAGGTGACAAAGAAACAAAATGAAACATGGCTGATAATTGTAATCTCTCACTGATATGAATCAGGCACAACTCCTCAGATGTCAGTAAAATTGTATGGGTATAAACTGGGGTAGCCAAGTACAGAATCTGCTCCTAGTAGTAAGAATTTGGAGAGAAAGTAATTCTTTATCAAAGCAAAATTTATAAAAAAGGCCTTACCTCTTTGGATACAGGGCTATAATAATTTTGATTCCAGCAAAACTTTGGGATTGGTTCTATCTTATTTTAGAATAGAATGAAGTCGGTTGAGTCAGTGAGCTGGTAGAAAACAGAGAAACACACAAGATAGTAATTCATACTCAGACTCTGGCAAAATATAAATAATGAATTTGTCACTTGAATTTTATTACACTTAGTCATTCCAATATAAATTAGAAACTGTTATTCAGTAGCAAACCATCTGCTTAACATGATGCTCTATATTTTCTGTTAAACTGTTGCAGGCTTCTTTTCTTCCCCTAGTTTGGTTAAGCTCTAAGGCTCTCTTTGGAATGGCTAGACTAGTTTGATTTTGGTTTATCTGAATGGTTCACAGTCCATAGGTTCTAGCTTTCCCTTTTTGTTAATAATTCCCTTTTCATGGTGCAATTAGGATTCTGTCTGGTTTTGCAATGCACTTCTAAGGTAAGTGTGACAAGTGGGAGATACTAAAAGTTCTGTTACTTTCCCTCCCTGACACAAGCAAAACCTGAATAGTCCAGAATGAGGAATATAGTGCTGTTTCTGAATATATTCAGTTCACAGTTTCTACTGTGAACCATACTTTTTGTGCTGATGCTTTGCTGCTGCATTTATACTTCATGTTCACCTCTGCCTAGGGGCTTCTCAGTATTGATCTATTTATCTATGCAAGCACAGATCAATACATGCATTTTGTAAGGAATCTGAAGTTATTTCTGTGAATGTTAACGGGTGTATACAAAATGCATAAAGATATTCGCAATGCATCCAAGTCACTAGGAAAACTGAATTTATATCAAATGATAAGAATGCAGGAGTTCTTGTAACTTAGAACAACTGTATAAAAGATGATGAGATGTTGTGGCATTTTTTAGTGGGCGATTACAACTATACCCAGTCTAATTGGTATTTTTATTCTTCTGCCTATATGAAAAGATAAATAACAGAGATACCCTCAAGGTACGTATAACCATGTCACCAAACTATTTTTTACATCACGTCAGAAAAAAAATCCCAGCTCCTTTACATAAAGGAAAACACACATATACAAACAAGCTCCTTTACAGAGCAATGTTACACATCCACATGCAAAGACTTTGCACCAGGAAGAATAAAGTCTGAAGAATATAATTTTAGAGAGAGAGAGATCATTTGTTACAGTGCCCAGGTATCAGTCACTCCTTGATAAAATCTGCAAACCATTTCCTTCATTGCTCTATCACAGCGTATGGGCTAGTGTGAGATCTTTTATTAAAAAATGTTTCTATGGCCATACTGAAATTTTTTACTTCTCTCCACTTGCTTAGAAAAGTTACAATGACAAAACCATGAAACAGAAACAGCATTGCATAACAAAAGTAACCAGTCACACATCATATATATCAAGTACTTATATTTTCTGGCAATCTTTTTCATTATTCTAATGTATTTTGCTCTGAAATGAATCAAGTGCTTGAATGATTTTAAATAGTGAACAAAAAAATGCTGTTAATAGCATACAAACAGAAAGAACTTCAGTTGATGAATACATCATTTGCAATAAAGTGTTCAGTTTGTACATTATTAGAAATAATAGGCTGTGGAAACCATGAAATCTCAAGTCAGACCTTAACAATTAAAGTCACCATTAATACTCTATTTACCCAGGAATGTAAATCTAGTCAATATCATTTACTACATTAAATAAATGTACATTCATCTCATGAAAAATCAGAAATGTACAAGTACTGATGCTTATCTACTCCCATTGCGGCTTTGTTTTCAGTTCACACTCCAGGCGAGCATGAGGGAATGAATGTGAAAAAGAAATAGAAGTGGTTTTGGGTCAGATTTGCTTTGGAACATGAGATATGAAGAAAATAACAATGATGTGGCACCCTCCCAGCTCTCTCTCTCACCCTTGCCTCATCCAGGGAAGCCATCCAAGTTTCTAAGACTTACACAGCCTTTATTGGACATTTTTTATTGTTAAATAGCCCAAGCCATAGATCAGGCTTTCTGAAGCTGTAGGATTTCAGAACAAACTCTATGCTTTTTCCCCTCCTCCCCTCCTTCAACAAAGTATTTATCAGTTACTAGTGCCTGTGAGAACCTGTGCCTATCCAAACCCATCAATATCAGAAGCAGAGAACCCAAGCTCCTGGAAGCAACTGTCCCACTGAACTTCCCTATCTGTTTCCAATTGACATTTTTCAGCTGTTATTGCCTTGTGGCAGGATTTGTGCTAGGGCATAGAATACATTTTTACATGCAGCTTTGTAACTGGAAGTTTATATCCTTGAGCTCTTACCTGTGCTATTCTGTGTCAGACCCTGAGCAGGTCCAGCCACATTTGGCAAACACCGTCTTGAAAATTTAACTCAGTAAGGAATGAAAAGCCTTGCAAGAGTCCACTGTTAACCCTGAAAGAGAATATTTCATTACCCAGGCTCAGCTAGCTCCTTCTCAATTGCTCTTACATGAGGAGTCTAATTCTAGCCATTGAGCGTCCCCCGAAGCTCAATATAAAGAAATGCCCCTATATTTCTATTGTGCCCATGTGCTTTGAAAATGCATACCCTCATAATATCTTTTCATATTTTATTCTTCTCACTGGCTGTTCTAGTATATATGTATGCTGTGCAGGCATGTTTCTTACAGTATTACCAGAGGCTTATGGATTCCACAAACAGCTTCCAATTTCTTTTATTATCCATTTTACATTTTTCTTGCATAAGTGAAGAAAGAGAGCTTATGGGAAGAAGAATGCCTGAGGACTCAAATGAGGACTTTACAGCAAAAGGAGGACCTGGAAATGGAAGACTGGCTAATAGAGTATGCACATTCTATTAATGCACTCATTTAAATACTAAGGCTGAAGCCACACTGCCTGGAACTGAGCAAGTCAATTTTTGTTGGTTTTGTTTGGTTGGTTGGTTTTTGTTGTCATTTGGGGGGTTTGATTGTTTTTTTTTAAATTAAAAAACGATTTATCCATCGGGTTTAAAAATGAATTGTCCATCACTGTGCTGCTTAATAAGTGTGGTAAATATCTACTGAAAACAAGCATATTTAGGGGGTAAGTAAGAAGAACTTGCTTCTTCTGTCCATAAGAAAAATCCCCTTTGTGTGCATATGTGCAGCAGCACAGCAGCAGCAATTAAGAAAATATATAGATATTTTTTTCTTTTTAAGTTAAGAACCTTAGTTCTACATGCACTGATGTAGACAGCAGTGTGCCTTATACCTATGACCGCCAATGAGGACATTATGAAAATAGGAAAGCATGCAGGCAGCAAGTCATGCTACACACACGCATACATACGCTGGTTTATGAAAGCTAATATTTTTCCCTCAGTTTCACAGTGCTATGTCCTTCTCTCTTACACATTTTCAACTAAGTTTTCCAGAGCAGCCACTGCCTTCAGTTGATAACTCTATGTTAGTGAACACATTCTCAGAACTTAGTAAGTAGTCACAGTGAGAGGGCAGCTCAGAAGAGAAGTGTGTAGAGAGATGTGAAAAAGCTGCTCAGACTCAGAAAAGTCTGCGGGCTGGGGATGTGTGAAAAGGTTGCGTCTTAGTTTAGATTTGGGGGATGCAGTACTGAAGAAAACATCAAGGATTTTTTCATCTGCTAAGAAATGCTGAAATGTTGAAATGAAGGATCAATGGCCTAGGAGGAAGTTAATTATCATTTACTGGAGCATTTCTAAAACTGTAAATATTTGCCGAGGTTTTAAACAAAATTCAGATTTTGGGGCAGTTTTTTTCTACATTATTTCAGCATGAACTCCACCAGTGGAAACATAGGCTTTTTGTGAGATTCCCATTGAGTGAGAAAAATAGATACAATTCTGTTTTCCTTGTAAATGGAATAATTTTCCTATCTGTTTCCATCTTTTCCCTGGGAAAATGGCCCCATATCACCTGTCTTTGGAGGGCAGTATAAAAAAAGTTTTGCTGCTGGGAAGTAATGGCAACACCACTGTTGCCAGAGCTGTACCTTTTGACAAGCATGTCTCCCAGAAACATAAAGAGAGAGCAGATTTGAACCGTATCTGTATTGATCCTGAAGTCATCAGTCAGCCTCTACAGGCACCAGACTTCCTAGTGGAAAACTAGTGAGAAACATTAATGAAGCAAAACACATTTTGTTCCACCATCATCTCTCAGACAAAGAAGAAATACTGGAACACAGCAGAAAAGAAATACATTTGGAGAAGAAAATTGGAACCAGCTGCAATGATGCAAAATGTTTTGTTTTGGTTTGGTTTTTTGCCTTATTCAGACTTGAACTCTGTCATTCAGCTTGGCAGATCTACACAAATAAAATCATAATATTTCTTTTTACCACTCATACCTTAATTTGATCGGAGACCCTCTTTGTCCACAAAAAAAGGTCAAAAACCCCTTCTTGCCATTCTCATTATTCTGCGATATAATGTGTTGAATTACTTTATTATAATACCATAATAAATCCAGGAAGTGTGGTCATAATCAGTAACTGTCACTGTGAAATCAGAGATCTCATCACTATCTCTCAGCTATGCTCTTCTCTGAATCTAGAGTAACTGCACACAGTTTGCAGCGCAGGCTTGTACAATAGCAGGTTGCGGTGAATGCACAACTACAGTACAAAATTATATAATGCCTTTTACAGCACTTCAGGAGGCAAGAATCTCTGGAATTAATTCCTGATATCATTATGTGGCACTGCCTCAAATTCTCTTAGTGTCCAGCTGTCAGAACTGAAGCTATAAGGAGATGGTCGCTGTAGAAATACCAATAATAGGTAAGTGGATGGCTAAACATGTTTAAAGAGGGAGTTTTTCTGGTTTGTTATTGGACCAGAAAGCAGGATAGGATTGGCACTGTGAGAAGAGTAATTTAGGGTTTTAAAGTTGCACGGTTCATCTGAACACAAGTGATAAATTTCACAAGATTTTTACAGTGAGTTTGATGTTCACCCCTCAGCTAGGAGTAAATCTGTCCAGCTCCTTGGCATTTTTTTCAGACATGCCTTTTCCCTGGTTGATTCAAGAGACAACCTTGGTGTTTATAAACTCCCTACAATGGAATAGGTTATTTTTCAGATTCCCTTCTAGCTCATTACAGTATTCTAGCCATGCCTGCATCTTAGATTTGCTGTGTTCAGCAATAGTTGCGATGGGAATTTCTGGGGCATATGATGGTTCTGACTGTATTTGAAAAGGAGTTTGTAGGCAGGTGTGAAATTGGCATTTTCTGTGCCAATTAAAGTGTTGTTTCATAGTTAAAGGATAAATATTCCTTTTGCTTTTACCACCAGGGTTCTTTGAAGCATATTGTAAGGATACAATGCCCTGAGAGCATCTAGTTGTTTCATTCCGAACTGGATGGTAAACACCCATTTTGCATTTAACACTGCCTAGTAAGAAACCTGCAAAATATCTCTGTGTTCTTTCAGTAAAAAAAAGAAAAACAACAAATTAACAAAGCCAACAGATCCTTACAGAATATGAAAAATCCTGATGTGTTTTTTAAAGGTCCCAGGACAATGCTCTTTTCTCTAGCACTTTTTTCCCCAGATAGGAACACAAGGCAGGGGTAAATTGTTCAGTGTTAGTGATGGGGTTTTTTCAGCTCAGAGTGTTTTTCTATTACTTTCTGTATGTGCATGACTGTGGATGTTGTGCACACTCATTTCAGCTCTCTGTACATTTAGCTGCAAGCATGAGAATCTTGATCTACACACATCTCTGTCCCTGCAGCACATTAACAAGAGCTATAGCCGCTAGTCTACTTTTACCTTTTTTCACCGGGGAGAATAACAAGGGAGATGACACAAGGGAAGAGGGAGAAAAGAACAAAAGGCAGGAAATAAAGCTTACAAATCTTGCTCATAATCTGAGTGTGATGTCAAAACAAAAGTTCAACAACTGGAAGGGACAAGAGCATTTGCCATCTCACTCTAGCTCCACTGTGCTCGACTCTGCCTTGCTGCTGTGACGTGTGGGTCCGCACTCCCCATGGCCCTACATATGCAGAAATGACTGTAAACATTGGTTGTCCTGTGAGACACACACATTTTCTCTGTGTTGCAGTGAGAGTGTGCAGTGGCATTTAAAAGAGCAAAATCCTTCTCTTTGGCACATAACATCTTGCCCAATCAAAAGGCAACAAAGCTGGTGAGGGGTCTGGAGAGCATGCCTTATGAAGAGTGGTTGAGGGAACTGGGGCTCTTTAGTCTGGAGGAGACTGAGAGGAGACCTTATTGTTCTCTACAGCTACCTAAAAGGAGGTTGTAGCAAGGCTGGTGTTGGTCTCTTCTCCCAAATTACTAATAATAGAATGAGAGGAAATGGCCTCAAGTTGCATCAGGGGAGGTTTAGGTTAGACATTCACAAGTAATTATTTACTGAGAGAGTGGTTGGGCACTGGAACAGACTGCCTGGGGAGGTGGTGGAGTCACCATCCCTGGAGGTATTTAAAAAAAGTGTAGATGTAGCACTTGAGGCTATGGTCTGGTGGCTAGACAGATGTTAGGATGAAGGTTGGACTTGATGACCCATGCAGTGCCTTCCAACCATAATGATCTTATGATGTTATTTCTTCCCATTAGACATTATTTGAACTGTTTTCCTTCCACTCATGCATCTAACACTGCTTCCCTTTTTTTTCCCCATTATTTTCATCCTTATGATGGTCAGCACTATGAAACCTGGCAACAAGGCTGTTCTTACCAGTGACTGCTAAACAGGAATCTCCCCAGGATCCATGGAAGAGTTTGAGAACACAGGAGTCAGGAGTCTTTTTACTGTCTGAGACTCAAGTTACAGCTAATCTGGTGACCAGGAGAGATACTTCAGAGAAATTATAGCAAAACACTCTTAAACAAGATATCTCCATGATATCTTAGGAAGACTGGCTTATGCCCTGAAGTCTGAAGTTAAATGGACAGAGGGCTTGGCCTTACTTCAGAAAAGATTAAGTAAGAGACTTTGACCTCAGAGGACTGGACTTAATAAAAGCTCTGGCACACCTTACCTGTTTTAATTTGTCTGTCATCCTCCCTTTTTAAAGAGTGTAATAGTATTGATTAGTTACTTTCCCCAAAACAGTGTTAGAAGCTCATTTAGAGTGTTGATATCTGTAACTGAGATTCATGCCTCTGTTTTGTGTCACATGCAGAAGAGCCAATGATAGTAATCTTGAGGTCATTCTTATTTCATTTATTTGCCTTTAAAAATAATCACATTTTCCTACCAAACTCATCATAACTTCATGTTACAGAATGCAAACACTAAGGCAATGTAAGCAAAACAAGAATAACAGAAACAGTTTATTTCTTGAATCCATCTCTCCCATTATCCTGATTTTAACTGTGTCTGCACTGACAGTTATTGATTCATGCAACTGGTTTCTGTATTTCTAAGTTTAGGTCCTATACAATATTCTTCACTGTTGTATCAAGTAGTTTTATCAGGAAACATTGAATATTTGCAGCTATATTACAGACTATGGTTCTATTTGTTTTTCTAAAATTTGTATTTCTTTTGTAAACACATTCATTCTGTTAGGGTTTTAATGACAAATTTAAAAAAAAAAAATCCTTCAAAAATCAGGATCATACTAAGGAGAGGCATAAAAGGAGTTGTCTTGTGCTTTTTATCCTTTAGTGGAAAGCACTGCTGATCCTTGAAAGACATTCAGTGCCCTTATATGACCTGGATACTGGAAACTCCATGCTTTGCCTCCAGTCTGTCATTTTCTCCAGAATTTTACTAGCTGTGATATGAAATGCTGTGCACTGATAGATATTGGCAGGTCCTGATTAAAATTCATTTCACATTGCCTGCTCTTACTTCAAAGGAACAAAGGTCTTTTTTAGAGTCCTAAGAACTAAAAACCCAAGTTTTCTTTGAAGTGCTGAGCTTGAAAAGTATGTCTTTGTTTGATAAGCAATATGTGATGATTCCTTTCTTTTCAACTCAACAACTGGCCACTATCGAGAATTCAGAAAAATTGGGTTTTGGTTTTGTCACCTCCAGCTGCTGCTGACAGCTAACAAGCAGCTATTTGCCAAGCAGTGCTTATCCTTACCAATTTCCTAAGGCAAAAGAAAAAGAAAGGTACCGCGGCTTGAAGCACAGAATTTGTTTGCAGGCTAGCTCAGTATCTTTTCATCTCAAGGGAAGCTTCTTCAATTCAATGCAATTTTCTTCTGTTCAAGGCTATTTATGACCTGGTAGTTAAATCTTGTATCCCTTTCACTCTTCTCACTAGTTCCAGTTAAACTTCCAATAGCTTTCACCTCTTTTCCCTGATCCTGAACAAGTCTAAGTCAATTTTTTGTTACAGGCACATGGCATCTAAATGAAAATAGAAGATTAGTAAAAATACTTGTCATCTGAAGCTGAACTGACCCAAGTAAATCAAAACAGAATACTTTGTTTGCATTTGTTTCATGATCTCAGGCAGTTTTGGTTGATTTCCAAGCATCAAATAGCAACCAAATGTTTAAACAATGAATCTTTGTATGTTGACATCTAAATCTGTATCCAAGCTTCTAAACAATAGGATTATGATTTCCCACTAGCAAGAAGCAAGCATGGTTCCAGGCAATGTTAACAGGGAGCAAAACCGCACCACACAAATGGAAATCACACCATGTTTTTATGCTGGTGCTTAGTTGTTTAGTCAGGTATATATTTGAAGGGAATATTTAATTGCTTTTCAACCTGTGAAAGTTACTTAATATCTTTCATCCAGCTGTCCAAGGTGGAGAAGAGTAAAACTAACTTACCTGAAATGGCTTTTGTCTGTAGGCACATCTAAAGGCTTTAATCACTAGGGACGTTTGCAAAATAGGAGTGTAGATTATCAGGTCTTGCCGATTCCTTTGAGTAGTTCTCTTCTGATTTTTCTACACTCCGTTATTTATTGCCAACATCTAGTACAAAATACAACTGACAGCTAAGAAATTAAAATCCTTTTTAAAAGAGATAGTGTGCTCAGGAGAGATGTGAGTCTTATATTTTTGAGGTTTGCCAGGGAAACATAATATATTACTAAAACTTTATGTTGTCCATTGGTTGATTTAATGAACATATTTCTTTGTCCAGACTCCAAGCACTTTACAAACTCATTGAAAATCTGAGCAGTAAAACACCAGCTTAATAGTTCAGACCTACTTTCAGCAAAAAGTCCTCCACATTGCTAATCTTCCCTGGCACTCGGCCAATAAAGGCACCTGTTAGAATAAGAGCTCACATGGTATAAACAGACCTTCCACTATGATCCTCCAGTCACTATTTAGATGGTCTGTCAAATCTGCTTGCTGCAGGCTTTCACTGGTAAAAACAATGCAGTGAAGTCATAAGTCCCAGAAAGTGCCATACTTCCCATTAAAAACAATTAGCCTCAGTCTGCATCAATCCCTAGCCTGTATCAACTCCTAAACACTTATTGCCAGCTGACACACAGGCTCTGGCAATATTGTAGGAAGGCAAAGAAAGCCAGTCCTAGCTGAACGCAGCAGTAAGGAATACTAGGAAACTACATATTTGAGCTATCAGGAGGATATGAATAGGACTACAGTTAATAAGAAATGAAGGGCTTGACGCACAAGTAACCTTGGCATAGGTGAATGAGTTTAGGAAAAACTGAAGAATATCCAAGTTGTCTGGTTCAGAGGTAACTAAGTCTTATGCACAAAGCCCAGATAAGACTAACAGCAGGTCTGGTATAGTGAATGAAGACAAATCTGTTTTTTGAAGCACATCCTTTGTGCTTGCTCTTCCATGTAACCTTTTGTGACTCTACAGGAAACAACAGAACAACTTTGGTTTGATATGAGAAGAACATGTGCTCCGTCATGAAGGCTCAGCAGGATGGATAAACATCTGGATGAGAAAAATCTGGTACTCTAACACAAGGGTATCCCAATGCATACACAACGCTAGCAAGATTAGTATGGAAAGAAGAGGAAGAACAGAAAGTTGAGGGAACCAGTATGCTATATACACACTTTTTATTGCTACATATGGAGTGAGTTTTGTGTTTTGCTGCAGTGGAGACTGGGCAGTGGACACTTAACAGCTGTGCCAGGCTTAACACAGCTGGGTACAACCTGGGATTTCTTTATGGACTATGCCTATATATTTAATTTCCCTCATCTATGCAAGGAACTTTCTTGTTTGACAACAGGCTGGGTAGGGACCGTACTATATACAACAGTTTATTTTTCCAAGCCTAGCAAAAACTAATACTGCTGGTTCACTATGCACTAAAGAGGTAATTTTTTTGTTTATTTATCTTAAATTTACTTCATTAAAAAAGCAGTAATAGTAATTAGACACACCACTAGTGTCACTGGATTGTTGTTAAGAACTACATCCATCACTGGCTCGATTTGATCACCAAAAAAGCAGGTTGTGTATATTCACACTGAATCTTTTGTGACTGCAGCTGACTTAAAGTTTCTTCATCTTTATTTAATGTAGTAATAGTGTTAGAAGGTAAGGTGAAAGCCATGTGCAGCTAAGGCAATCAACAGTGGGAGAAAATAATGAGAGGGGTGTGTCATTATGGTAAGAAAGAATAAATTCTGTCCTTCCATTTTTGAAGAAATATAAAGGACTGAAAAATGAAATCACAAACTTATAACTGGACATATTATGTAATGTCATAAGCTATGCCAAAGGACCCAGGCAGTACCTTCTGCATGACCATTCTGATGTTGTTCTGGCAATGGGCACACATCTTCCATTAACAGTTCAGGCACCCCTCACACAGCATAAGTGTTTAATTGCTCAATGCTCTTTGATGTGGCTATCTAAAAGATATGACTTGTAGTGGCATCTACATATTCACTGCCCCATCATCCACCCTACGATTCCGTGACCCTACAGAGGCAGCGAATTTAAAAAGCACAGTTTTGCTAGACAGTCAGCATTCACTTTCTCTCCTCTAAAGAATTGCCATTCCTATGGTCTGGTTTTGAGAATAACATAGATTAACTAGGAGAGATGTAGCCAGAGAGTGTCATAATCACTCCATCATAATTACTGAGGAAATGCTGTAATCCTGCTGGCTCACTTAGTAACATCCCATTTCTCCAGTGCAGGCATATTTCCCACAGCTGGCAGTGACCCAAAAGCCATGCCAGCTTTATTCAATACAAAACAACATGGCAGAAAGCAGTAGTGTGTAGAACCATAGTAACAGCTGCATCTTAACTGCACATCCCTGTGCAATTACTACAAAAGGAGGAAAAAATTTCTTTTTTTAAATATTTACAAAGCTAAATATTTCACAAACTAAGCTTGAATTCTTTCAAGCTTTGCCATTCCCATGTATTTCTTCTGTGCTTGACTCACAGGTTTCCAGATTACAGATTATTATTATTTCCCCCAGTGTTACAATTACGGGTAATAGGTTCAGCTCATACAGATGACAAACCCTGCAACTATCCCTGCTGCCTTTCCCATCACTGCACCTCATTTTCCTTTGTCACCGTTCTCTACAAGGCCTTTAGAGTTCCCTGTAGACAAAAGTTTCATTCACCTCTTGCAAGATGAGATAAATACCTTTCCTACCACCTCCGCTTCCTCTTGACCCTAATAGCTCTACTTGTCAGAATCAGGTTCCCTACCTAAAACATCAAAGTTGTAATAAACAAGCATATTGAGAGAACAGGAATAAGAATGGCAAAGTAGGTAAAAGAGGGACCAAGACGGAAAAGACAAGGTGATAAAGGTTTAAGATCTGGCAACTGACCAGATCCTGCTGCTGACTGACAGATATTCTACTAGTCAGCAGCTGGGATAAGAGTCATTCAAGGTAGCTTTGTTTCCTGCATTTTATTTGCCAGAGTAACTGCATTAACACGTGTCAATAATTACAACACCTATAATGTCTAGCACATAAACCATCATCTAACTGTCTGACTTGCTTATTACCATCTGTCACTTGGAAAGCTCTTATTTGAACTCAGCTGCTGTTGGTTCCTCATAAAGACTTATTTTTATAATTAGATTTTTAAATAGCATGAAAAAATAAGATTTCTGTAGGATTTTTTAGCTCAGTGATGATTCATAAGAGGGTGGTCCTGTTCCTAGCTATTTTAATGTATTAAATGCAATCCCCTTAATGACCAAACTCAAAGTTTTGGGTTTGTTCAGAATACCAGAAAATCATCTATGATATCAGCTCTCAACAAAATGCTGACCACTGCTACTGTTTTTGCACCTCAATGCATCTATATAATACTTGAAACCAAATAAACAAAATAAATAACAGCATATACTTAAACACGCTTAGTAGGGATCTGAAAAATGACATGGTACTCTGCTACTAGGCATAAAAATTCCCAGCTGTTTGATACTGTGAGGAAAATATACTGGTTTCACATTTTATAATTTCAAACTCTGTTGTCAACAGGCAACTTATGTTACTTTATATTCCACTTATCACAGCCTACCATAATTCCTCCTGGCACTGCCAAGTAAAATATATCCCTCTGTGCTGACACTACTTATTGTTTTTTTGTCTCCTATAAATGATTTGTGGTTGTGTTTTGAATTTTTGTAAGAGTATTTCCAGAAGCTTTTAAAAGAAACAGTACATTCAGCAGAGAACACGTATCAATATTTTGAGAAACAGGAGAAAACCTTTAGTTCGTTGCATGTCCTCTTTTCATTTTCTTCCTGCTTCTTCTTGCAAGAGTTCCCCTGACCCCTCCTTTGTGTTCAGGCTCATCAAGTAGTCATGGAATCTATTAAACTACTTGCTTTGGGCTATTTGAGCACATTAGTGCTGCCCACTCCAGCCCACATAGCATACATTGAAATGAATTAAGAATCAGTTTTTCCACTTCTGTATAGTGAAGTATTGGTTAGGCACACCTGTGTACCATCCACGAGGGAAGAAAATGCTACACACAGTGAAAACAGCTGGGAGCATGAAAAGGGCTCACTCTTTCATCTTAGTACACTAAGCTAATTGAAAGAGGCCATTAGCAGTTTCTAGTCTCAATCATTTTCAAACACCTTTTTCCCTACTGAAGTATTCATCTTGAATTTCAGACCTCTTCTTGGGTCTGGCAAGTTGGTAGATAGAGAAGATATCTTTTTACTTACCAAGGAGGTCTACATGATTTGAGGCCCATAAACCTTTTACTTCCAGTGACTTTCGAAAACCTGAGTACTTTTAAAAGGCATTTTTACTTAAGTACTGTATTTTCACAAAATCACAGAATGGTTGATATTGGCAGGGACCTCTGGAGGCCATCTGGCACAACCCTCTATTCAAGCAAAGCCACCTAAAGCTGCACAGGACCGTGTCCAGACAGTTTTCAAATATTTCCAAGGATGGAGACTCCACCATCTCTCTGAGGAACCTGTGCCAGCGCTTGGTCACTCTCACAGTGAAAAAGTGTTTGCTGATGGTCAGATGGAGCCTTCTGTGTTTTAGTTTGTGCCCACTGCCTCTGGTCCTGTCACTGGACACCACTGAAAAAAGCCTGGCTCCAACCTCTTTGCACCCTCCTTTCATATTCTTGTACATATTGGTGAGTTACTCCTGAGATTTCTTTTCGCCAGGTTGACCAGGCCCATTTCTCTCAACCTTTCCTCATATGTGAGAGATACTCCAGTCTCTTTATCGTCTTTGTGGCCTTTCCCCTTTGTGAAGCCATGCTGACCACTCCTGATTATTTTCTTATCCTTAATGTGCCTGGAAATGGTTTCCAGGATTAGTTACTCCACCACCTTCTCAGGGATCAAGGTAAGGCTGGTTGGCCTGTAGTTCCCCGGGTCCTCCTTGAGGATGACATTTGCTTTCCTCCAGTCTTCAGATACTTCTCCCAGTTGCCATGATTGATGAAAGATTATTGTGAATGACCTCACAATGACATCTGCCAGCTCCCTCAGCACTCATTAGTGCGTCCCATCAGAGCTCATAGACTTACATATGCCCACTTTGCTGAAGTAGTCTCTGACCTGATCCTCTTCCAGTAAGGATGCATCTTCCTTGCTCCAGCATCTCCTCCTGGTCTCTGGGACCCAGGATTCCTGAAGGCCAGTTGTCGCGGTCGGGCGCGCAGAAGTCCGACCACCTCCCAGAGGGAGAAGGGTTGAGGGCAAAGTGGAATATCTCCCCACCAAGTCTCAGAAGCAAACACGGCAACCGAATGAGTATTTAACAAGTTTATTACTGAATATATTCAAATAAAACCTTATTTACTCTATGGAACTATTATGGTATTAAAGAACACCATGCCCACCCATTCACTCTCCCTCTCACCCACTGAGAGATAAGGGCAAGTAAGGACTTAATTATGTCAAAATACGACCTGTATGTGTGGATGGTGCGTGTGTGTGCGTGTATGTGTCCTTTTGGCGTTCAGCGATGGTCTCCGTGGAACGGCGACGATGCCTGACTGGCAGACCTGGGCTGTTTCGATGACGTCAGTAGCTTATAGTTTTTCAGAGCAGTTTCTTCAGTGTAGTTTTTCTGGCAGCATGCGGTTTTGGCGCAGTTTCTTTGGCGCCACCTTTTCTTCTTCGGTATTGTGCTCCCAGTTTGGAGAGGTTTTTCCTGGCGACGCAGCCTTCTGTGGCGTGGCTTTCTGCAGCACGCAGCTTCCAATGGCCTCTTGTCGCGATTTCTTCTTCTTGCTGCAGCTTGCAGCTATTTTTCTAGACTCTTTCAGTTTTGGCGCGCGGCGGCAGCTCACGGCGGTGGCAGCGATTGCACAACTCACGGCCAGTGGCGGCTCACGGCTTCTTTCTCTCCCCCGGATTCCTAGAGCGGGGGGAGTCAGCAGTTCTGCCCAGCGGCTCTCTCTGGCGGCTGCTCCCTCCTCTCTGGCTGCTTGGTTTCTTCAGGGGGCTGCGCTGGCAGCTCAGTTCAGTTTCCCCCCCCCCCCCTCACTCCTCTCCAGCAGCGGTGGAGGGAGGGGGGGGGAGCGCGCTTGACAGGAGCGATGTGCCCCCTTTGTGCAGTGAAGCGGAAAAGAGAAAGTTTGTTTTCTTTTTCGATATTTATGGCTGGTGTTATCAAACTTCTGGCTTCTGGAGGACGTGCAGAATTGATTTATGGGAAATAGAGTTCTTTGCTCGCTGTTTTAATAAGGCAAAAAAATCATGTCGTCGGTTCATCACACCAGTATTGCTAGTAAAGACTGAGGTGAAGGCGGCATTCAGCACCTCAGCCTTTTCCAGATCCTGTGTAACCAACTCTAACGTCTCATTATGCAATGTGCTCACATATTCCCTAGTCTTCCTTTTGTCACCTATGTACTTACAGAAGCACTTCTTGTTGTCTTGATGTCCTTGGATTCAATTCTGTGTGGAATTTATGTTTTCTAACTTCATCCCACAATGCCCAGACAATGTTTTGGTTATCCTCCCAGGTTACTCATACTTGCTTCCACTCTCTTTATACTTCCTTTTTGTGTTTGAGTTTGGCTAGGAGCTCTTTGTCCATCCCCACAAGCCTCCCATCTTTTACACTTCCTGTGATAGAAATGCAGCATAAAATCCATTGTACATTGCCCAATACAAAAAAGGTTTCATACATATCCTGAACCTTTCCACACCAAAATTTTGGATCACAAAGAAAACTGCTTCAGTTAATCCATTAGTTTTACTTTCCTTCATTTTAATACATAACATAGTAGAGACTGGACAATTGCTTGATTTAAACACCATTACTACCTATATAATTAGACTAATATTTGTGGAACTAATTTTTCAGTGCTCACAGCAGGTTTCAATACCTAATTGAAAAAAAAAAAAAAAGAAAAAACATTATCCCTATAACTGACAAATTTAAGCAATTATTTTGCCAACAACATTAGACACATTATCAATGTCATGATCTTTGGCCTTTGATACTTTCAAGAGTTATCCCTAGGGAAATAATCTGCTGGAATGTTAATCTGTTGCTTCTCTGACCTTCTACACATGCACCACATTATTATTACAACCACATGCTTCCCTTTTAGTGCTGTCATTCTGACAATGGGGCCAATGGGCAATTCACCTCCAGATTGGGTAGTTGGAAGAAAGTGGGTACCAGTAAATGAAATCAGATTGGAAATGAGTGTTTCTAAAATCACAGTGGGACTTACTTTCTTCAAGAGGATCAGCTTTCTAATTATATACCATGATAGGTAATAAGTGGGTGGCAAATACATGACAGGTGTTCAGAGATGATTCATGAAATGATTGCAGTCCTGGAATTTGTTTCAAGCTTTTCACAGTGCATTCTTAAAACACAGATTTCCCTCTGAACAGAATCTGGGCAGATTTTTCACTTGAGTTTTCCTAGTCCACATGTTCTTCCTCTTACCTAGTGTTTGTCTCATACCCCAAGCTTAGCAGAACTGGCACAATCCTACGTGCCTTGAAAAGAATAATAACAATAGTAGTAATAATAATAATAATAATAATAATAATAATAAGTTTTAGCACAGAGGTTAATGGGAAATAAAGATCAGAGGCTGCTGTTTTTTATTTGTGCTTACAGTGAACAATATTCTCATCAAAGCCTTCTCATGATGATGTCGTATACAGAAGCACGCATTTACCCTTTCAAAGGGGGAAATGGCTTGTCCTTCTTCCCTATCAACATGCAAAGGAGAAGAGAGGGATGAGGGGAGCTTCTTTCATAATTTTGAAAGTATCCTATGAAAAGCACTCTCTGCTTCTTGCACTCAAAGTTAGCTCACTCCTTGAATTTCCAGTGTGCCTGGGAATTGCTGCATCAGGGACTAATCAGTCTAGCTTAAGTGTACTGTAGTAAAGCATGGTAATTGATTCAAATGTTTTAAATATTTTAATCTGGCTTAATTTTTTAACTTCAACTCACTTTAGACATTCCATATTTTGAAGCTATGTTGTCCAACAGATTTCCCTTTCAGACATCTCCCAGATACTTGCAATTCTAGCACAACAGTCTGAAAATACACTTAGTAGCATAATCAGATTATATAGTTTCTTTAACTATATGCATTTGCATTCAGAGTTCTAGGTCCTTAAGACTAAGGGAGGTTTGGTCCTCAAAGTTGTTCAAACATTTCTGGCAATCACCATGACATTTTCTTACTGCATATTTAAAATAAATCCTAGTTTTAGACTACATTGAACAGACTTCTTTTGGAACTGCCTTTACAACACAGGAAAATGGTCAAAGTTAAGTTCATGTCTTGATTACCTGAAGTGACATAAGCACTAAGAATAACTTCTAATAATTTTTTTCCCCTCCAGAATTGAAGCTAAGATTTTTTGGTGAGTCAAAACTAAAATAATCTTTTGAGGCCTTTTATTTTAATACCACAATGATGAAGAAAAAAGGCTTCTTAAGAAAAAAAAAATATGGAGAATTAAAGGGCAGCAGATGACAGAGTTCAAATTATACATCATGGGCAAGAAAAAAAAAGCTGCAGAAGAATGACAAGAATGCTGGGCTTTCATCTTGCTTTCAAAGGAAAACTTCAAATGAATATCATAGCTCTAATACATTTGAATGACATATTAAATTATTTAGGATGCAATCTTAAGTTTTGGGGCCTGCACAAGGAAACTGACATTTCAGCACTTCAGAAAATTTATCTAATCTTCCTTTCAGGGAAAGTGATATGAAACCTTGGTAAAGAGTCGTAGATGTATATCTGGTATAAAATATGTGGTTAATCTCCAAACCACACTTAATAATGTTTAGTCATCACTTCTGAAGAGGGAAGTTTTTTCCCTGAATTGCCTTGAAATCTTAAACTGGCTGTATAAAAAAAGATTAATTTAAAACTAAAATATTGTTAAAAATTAAAAAACTGTTTAAATGTTCTGTGAACCTGACTCAGGCACCAGTAAACATTTTCTGTCTTTTTTCACCACTGATAACATTAGAATTGTAAGATGGACCTGGAAAACTATGATAAAGAAATGAAAAAGTGGGAATTAAGTAGAAAGAGGTTCACATTAAAGCAAATTTTTAAAGAAATACGTTTGAAAATAGAAGGTTTAAAAGTTGCTATCAATGGCAGGTAGAAACACTTATTAAAGCAGAAATTAAAATAAAAAAAATAAGGTTATTCCTGCCCATAACTCTCATTTTACCATGAAAGATAAGGAAATCCCTAACCACAAGGCTCAGGACAAACTAAGGAATCTTGTCCTCAAAAACATTTGCATTCCGGAGAGGAAAATTACTGATAAATTTGAGAAACTAGACCACTTGACATTTCAGAAAAAAACAGCATTAAGCAGTGGCAACATTATCAAGGTTACAGTTTGTCCTACATCTATAGAAACAGTGAGTATTCACAAAAATTTGAAAATTATTAGAGAGGGACTTTTTGAAACTGGAACAAAAGGTGCCATACAATTTATAGATTGTAAGCTGAAACTTTATGTTCTAAAGAAAATAGACTGAGAGCCTACTTAAGGATAAAATTATACAAGGTCAGGATAAGACTTATTCTGCAATGCCAAATGACTGGAGTTTAAAAGTGAAATCCAGAGTCCTTTTGAGATTAGTTGTTTGTGCTTTAAAGGAGCTGCTAGCAGTAACTGGGTAGATAGAATTTACTTAGATTTTCTTAAGGCATTTGAAAAATACCTCAAAATTAGCCCATTAAGCAGTGTAACAACAGAGAAAGGGACAATGTAATATAGCAAACTAGAGAAGGAAAGAAAGATACAATGAATGAGCTATATCAAACTTATGTCCATCCCTGTAGGTAAGGTACTTAAGTTTCCTCAGTGCTAGGAAATTAAGACAAAGAAGCAAGGACAGGGTTAGCTTCAAAAAGGAATAATGTCAAATATTCAGAGAATCATATCTTGACCCATGAGAAGTATCATGTGTTTTTACAAGTCTTGATATCTTTAATAATGACAAAATTTGTTTATTTAAATTCTGATGCTGGATCCTTTACAATTTATCTTTCCAGGCTATTGTCCACTTGTAGAGAAGCCAGAAATACATTTCTAAGAGCCAAAATATGACTTTGAAGTCTAGATCACACAAATCCAAGAACTGAGGTTTTCAGAGGTTCTGGCCACAGAAACCGATTTTACTGGTGGCTGGACTCTGGGGTGGAGGTCATGTGCCCAGTTTTGATGCAGGTATACATGTGCAGCTCCTCTGCTAGGGGACAGTTGCAGTCCACGTTGTGCCCCTCCTGTATCTCCACCTCCCCAACAGTCTTCCCACTCCATGACTGTGGGTGCATATGTTGGAAAATAGAAACATCTAACTGGAAGCTGGAAAGGACCAGAAAGAGGGTACAATGGAGCATAAGAGGTGTGAGTTAGGAAAAGAGAATGGAGTAGGAAAAGGAAATCTAAATAAAAGCTACTGTGACAGACATCTGAAAGCAATGTGCCCTGGAGAGTGGCACAAGCCTCTCCCCAAAGACTGGTCTCTGGCAGGGCATAAGCTTGCTCTCAACTCTGCTCTGCCCATGCTCTTTTCACTAGTGCTATAGTAGAGCTATTCATGGGTAGCAGCAGAGTGCTGTGGGGTGTAAAGCTCATTTTCCCTTCCAGCTCTCCATCAATGCCCTGAGGATGGGAGGAATGTGTTCAGACTTGCTTCGCTACAAACAAAATCAGAGAGTAAACCAACATTAGGAAGGAAAGGGATGTCCTAAACTGCCCTACATCACCACTGTGTTTTCTCATACTAATTTGGAGGGAATCATACCTAGGTTTCTGCAGGACCAGACCTTCACCTACTGTGGAGGACAGATGCCTCTCAGCCCCGGCAGTCCCCTTCCAGTTTCAGTATTAGAAACCTGCAGTTAGAGGAACCCACTTAATGAAAAATTGATGGAAGGATTAAAAGGTGTTTACCACACATAATGACCTGCTTACTTTGTGTGGGAAGAAAACACACATTTCAATTCAGGAACCAATACCTATCTAGCCTTTTCTGCCCTAACCTGTCTTGGCCAGCTCTTCCACGCTCTATGTCTGTCTCTCTTAAGTAAAAGATGTTTAACACGGATATTCTGCTTTGCCTCTGCTACTGACTTCATCCTGCTCATATAGAAGGGCACCATCACTCTGCAAGCAGCTGCCAGATAGCCCTCAATGCATTACTCCCAAAAAACATACAACAACTTTGTGGTAGATTTTCACTTTTCCCATGATATCCAAGAGCATGACTTTGTAACTTTTTGTGATATTTCTGCTTAATTGCTGGGATATTTATTTACTACAGCACATAAGCAAACCACTCCAACTGTTATATTGAGTGCAGCATGTATGCTCCCTGATGCCACTGCTGATCTACTCATTTCATCACATAGGTTTCTTTAACACCACTGTGCAGATTCTGTATTTCCACTCATTTCAGGAGGTTTCAGTAATACCACTGTGTGAGTTCTGTGTTTCCACTGTACACATTTTGTTCTTGGAAGAGCTGGCATTTATTTTTGTCTCTGAGAAAGGTCATAACTCAAGAATCACAAGAATAATTAAGAGAAATTTAAGTATTTTCCCTGTAGTAATGGTAAGGTCTCCAAACTGATTAAAGCATATTAACTATAAAAAATGACATTTCACAAAACATGATGCATGAGAACTACTCATAAAGCTGAAATTTTTGAAATTATTTTTGTTTGCAAAAGAAGTATTTGTCAATATGTATTAAAATGTCATTTATATATATACTTGTGGGAAGAGCCCTAAAAATACTTCTATTCCTTTAGGATTTGAGAAGTTTTATTTTCCAAGTTGTTTTTTCTAATATCAGAAAACAAAAATGAAACGTCAGGTACTAATGGTTTGAGATACAAATACGCTGGAATCAAAGCACATTTATGCCACATTTCAGAATAAAGCTTTCAGAAAGACATAAACATCAATTCAAACAAAACACTAAAAGTGATTGTGTGGCACCCAGTCTTAAACCATACTTGTCAAAAGATAAGTAGCAAGAAAACTAACACCATATAAAACGGAGGTGAGATGAAAGCAAAAACATAGCAGCAACCTTTCAGGAGGAAAAATCAGCAAAGGAAAGAAAAACTAGTTCATCGTATTCAGTATGAGCAATTGTGGGAATTATGCCGTAATATCTGTTGCATTTGTAATGAATTCAACATGATTGACCCTGGTCCATAAAAATGAATGCAATTATTCGCTGATTTGAACTAAAACAAAGGCTTAACAGCTTTGCTAGGACAAACCTGTAAAGGTACATCTCAATTTCAATGACACTAGCAAAAATTTTCCGTCCTACTTCCAAAGTAAGGAACTTTGTTCTTCTTACGGGCAGTCATCTTTTAAGGCAGTTAAACTCTTTTTCAGATGCTGACGTATTTTCATAGAATCATAGAATGTTAGGTGTTGGAAGGGACCTCTGGAGATCATCGAATCCAACCTCCCTGCCAGCATAGGACCATAGAATCTAAGGCAGGTTACACAGGAAACAAGACAGGTCTTGAAAGTCTCCAGAGAAGGAGACTCCACAACCTCTCTGGGGAGCCTGTTCCAGTGTTCTGTAACCCTCACAGTAAAGAAGTTCCTCCTCATGTTGAGGTGAAACTTCCTGTGCTCTAGCTTGCATTCATTGCCCCTTGTCCTATCGCAGGGCACAAGTGAAAAGAGGTTGCCCCTTTCTTCTTGACACCCAGCCTTCATATATTTATACACATTAATTAGATCCCCTCTAAGTCTCCTCTTCTCCAGACTAAAAAGCCCCAGGTCTCTCAACCTTTCCCCATAAGGCAGGTGTTCCAGTCCCCTAATCATCCTCGTAGCCCTCCGTTGGACTCTCCCAAGTAGATCTCTGTTCCTCTTGAACTGGTGAGCCCAGAACTGAATGCAATACTCCAGGTGAGGTCTCACTAGGGCAGAGTAGAGGGGGAGGAGGACCTCCCTCGATCTGCTGGACACACTCTTCTTAACACACCCCAGGATGCCATTGGCTTTCTTGGCCGCAAGGGCACATTGCTGTCCCCTGGATAACTTGTCCTTCTCCACGGAGCTTCTTTCTAGTAGATTGCCTCCTAACCTGTATTTTATTATTCTGTATCCCATACCTGTTTTTTTACAATAATCTTCATCTCCATCTGAGCCAATTGCCTTTTAATCTCATGGCTGTATCTCTAATCCAGTCCCCTCTAGAGCTACCAAAGCCTTCACTACATGAGATTTTTAAATGGATCTATTTAAACTTCTGGATATCTCTGCAAAGACATATTTCTCTCAAGGATGGTTTACTTCAATATAGATTAAGCTAACGCCAAATACTGGCTGAAACAAAATAAAAGCTCATACAAATTTTCTTCCCACGGTATCTCCAAGGAAGTGGTCTTTGAGCCATGTTCCTGCTAAGAATGACAATACGTATCCTCCATTTTCATATTTAAAACTTTTAGCTCATGTAACCTACAAATCACTGAAGATACATTCCTTGAATTTCAGTCCTCAAAATATCCATGGAAAATTAAAGACCAAGAAAACTAAGAGCTTTAAAGGACTTTAGGGGTAAATTTATCTCATATTATACCCACACAAATCTTTTTTGTTTCAGCTTTTTGGGGGGCATTTGTTTGTTTTTACATAGCTCCAGCTGTGCACTAAATACATAAAAACACATTCTTATTTCAAGGCATACTACCACTGCTTCAGGTGGACTAAGAGCAAATGTTAGCCACCCTGTTAGGCCACAGACTGCAACAAATAAAGCTCACTTAAGTCTGGTTCAAGGAGAATCAAAAGTATACCCAAGCTCAAGCATGAAGGGAATTTATCTTCCATGATACAGACTGGAAGAGACCTCTGCAAGACACCTTGTTCAATATCTCAACCAATGTCTTGAGCATAATGAGGGTGGTAATAGAGTTGACTGGCAATGGGTAAGAATCAGGAGGAAGGCCAACAAGGCAGATATCATGGTAGGAGTCTGTTACGGACCACATAAATAGTATCAAGAAGTAGAATAGAATATTCTATAAGCAGCTAAGAGAAGTCTCCCAATTACTACCCCTTGTTCTCATGGGGGACTTAAACTTACCAGATGCCTGCTGAAAATACAATACAGCAGAGAGGGAACAGCCCAGGAGATTCCTGGAGTGAGTGGAAGATAATTTCTTGACACAGCTGGTGAGTGAGCCAACTAGGGAAGGCTCTCTGCTAGACCTGTTGTGCATAGACAAACTTGTGGGTGATGTTAAGGTTGGAGGCTATCTTGGGCACAGCAATCATGAAATTATATGAGTTTTTTGATTCTTGGAAAGGTAAGGAAG
The DNA here is from genome assembly GCA_032159205.1 of Eurystomus glaucurus suahelicus. Classification (NCBI taxonomy): domain Eukaryota; kingdom Metazoa; phylum Chordata; class Aves; order Coraciiformes; family Coraciidae; genus Eurystomus; species Eurystomus glaucurus. The sequence goes on from JAVFHW010072885.1 coordinate 82,265, forward strand.
TGGGATCAGTAGAACTGCCACCTTGGACTTCTAGAGGGAGACTTTGGCCTGTTTAGCAGACTAGTTGACAGAGTCCCATGGGAGACAGTCCTGAAGGACAGAAGAGTCCAGGAAGGCTGGGTATTCCTTGAAAGTAAAATGTTTAAGGTTTAAAATGTTCATGTGCTGTAAGACAAGCTGGTGGGGAAGAAGAACAGCCTGGTTGAACAGAGAGCCTCATCCAATGGCTGAAAAATAAGGGATTGGTTTTTTATGCATTATTGTTCCGCTAAGGAAAGTACATGTTGTAATAAAATTCATTTTCCTAAGTAGAAGTCCTTTCATTAAACAAACATACTATGACTACTGCAGGCATGGTCTCTAACTCTGAGATGTGAAATCTCTGCTGTGTCAAGAGTTTTATAGCCTTATAACTGCAAAACAGATAGCTATTTTTAAAATATGTTATTTTATAAATGCTGTTGTGTAAAATGTTAAATAATTGCTTCTAAGCAGGTCAGATTCTTAATGAACAGTCCCCTGTATCCATATGAAACTTCTTCTTACGGTGTTTCAAAAGCACACATTCTTTCATTTGTGCATTTAGATTTTCTTCAAAAGGAACTATCTTATTAAGTTCCCTAAGTCAGAACCTTCTCGAAGTATCTCACAAAGGTATTTTATAAAGATCTAAAGACAGAGGAAAGCCTTTGATAGGTAATGAAATAATTTTGAATCATCCTTCCACACACATAAGAGCAAGACAATGTATCCTTTTAAAGAAGCATAATCTACTTGGTACATAGCATCAATACAGAGGCTCTTTTTTCCTATTTGCTGCTGAGCTAAAGTAGTTGCAGTGAACTGGCACTAGTTCACAATATCAATCACTGATCACTAAAGTAAAAATAAGTAAGTGTCACTTTTTTGAAAACAAAACAAAACAAAACAAAAGGGTACAAATAGAATTTAAGCAAGAAATATTAATAGGGACAAAACCAAAATTTATGTGACTAACAATAGGAACAAGATACCAATATTCCACTTCTGGTCTGGGAAGAACTAACTAAAAATTTAGTTTACATGAAGTTTGTGTCAAATGGACTTTTTAAATGCTTATTTTCATTGACTAGCAGTTGGCTGACAGAGGATATGACACAGAAATTTGAGGAACTGAGCTGAAAATCGGAGAAGAAGCATTTTCACTCATTAAGCATGGCCTAGTAAGACCCGTAGAACTGTATATTTAATGGCACGTCATGAACTCTCTAAGAGCCCACACAAAGTGAGCATTTAGGCACCCGTGTTCTTCCAGTCTTATAAGGGGTACTGGCATTGCTTTGTTACATGAATTACAGACAAATGTATGTCACCAACATTTTCTACTTTTAGCTTTCTCATTTATATATAGTTTTTCTTGTGTTACTTCTTACTTGCTCTCTCCATCAGTGTAATCCCAGTTACTGACCTACACTTTTTCTGGTACAATTTTATTTGGTGAATTACAGCATTTTCAAGCTAATTTTGTTATTTGAAACTTGTGATTATTTTCACTGTTAGTATAGTCTGAAAATGGCTTGGTGGTCACAAATCAACCTCTAACACAGAATACAGTACCAAATTTCAAGTGATTTTCTGTAAGTGGCTGTCTTTGTTACCTACCCTCCACATCACTAGTTTGCTTCAGACTATATTTTGAGTGAATAGTTGAGTGCATCAAATTCAAGCACATGCTGCTGCAGACACAGATGCCAATAAAACAAGTGTTCACAGAGACAGAAGGCATGAGGTTATGTGCACAATCCAGCTGCATTTATGCTGAACTTTAAAAAATACCTAAAGATTGCTTTTTCTGCTTTCTAAGGCTGACTCTTTAATTTGTTTCTGGACTCTTCCCTGCCTCTCTCCCCCCTTTCCTTTCTCATTTTCCTCCACTTTCTGCCTGGTGCTGACTGGGTACTCTGCTCTGTTCCACACATAACACCAACAGAGAAATACTGATTAGAGACATTGATTATGGTGGATGTCAATGAGAATCTCAATGCAGCATCACTCCTGATACACACAAACACAACAAGAAATACAGCCAAGCCAGAGAAAATTCAGCCATATTTCAATGATTGCTGGTAACTGCACAAGCTTGAGGCAATACACTTATGCCTAAAAATCTCACTGTTTTGAAACTGATTTTTTTCTTCATGCCAAAATCAGTGCTGCCTCAGATCAGTTTAGAGAGAATGAATGACAGAGGATCGCAAAAACATCTTAGAAATTTGAGAGTCCTCAGAAACTTGCTACTAGAAACTAGTGAGCTGCAGAACCACCTTTCATAGGGGAGCTTTAAAGATGCTTGTATAGACCTATAACCAAGACTGTATAGGCTGAGTGTTCTCCTGAAACTAAACAATTCTGGCTGGGGACATTGTTAGTGAAACAAAATCAGAGTGTGTCTCTGCTAATGCAGCCTAGTTCATTCACCTGTTATAGGCACTGTTTTCCTTCCTTATCTGAGGAGAAAAAAATTTAATGAAGCTGCCCTTCATATCATGAACTACCTTCAGTTTTTAGGTGTTTTTACCAACATATCCAGAATAATGCTTGCATCAAATCCTTAATCAAATGCTTACATTAAATCAAAGTGGTTCGTTCCCAGCCTCTGCACTGCACTGAGAAGGGAATGAGTCCCACTTCCCATGTCCCTTTAGTTGCAAGAATACAGCACTGAGACCCTTCGTTCTTCACCTTTCTCCAACTAACTCCAAGGAAGAAAGAAAGGATGCACTATCTGTTGAAAGTTTATTCTTCCTACCAAGCAGTAAGGAGGGAAAGGGAATAAAAGCATGACATGGTCAGTTACTATTTGCCCTGAAGATGTAGCTAAAACAAAAGTTCATTTAATTAAAAAAATTGCTGGTTTTACAAACTGGCATCATATATAGGCTCTAATTTATATATTATGTTAGAAAATGCAGACTAGGTCAGTACTGAGATCAATGTTTCAACAGCAGAGACCTCCTGTTCATCTTTTGTGTTCTTACTGGTTCTGGCTTCCTCCTTTTCTACATTTTGTTTCACTTCTATACACAAGAACAACTCAATTTATTGGTGATTCCACAGAGGCTAAAGCCACTGCAGACTCCCTTCCTTGACATTCCCAGAATATTTCTCATTCTCTCTTTGTAAGGATTAGAAAAACAAGGAAAAAACCAAACCAAACTAACATAAACAAACCAAAACACCAAACGAACAAAAACACCAACCAAAAATCCCATACTAAAAATCAATGGTAGGAAGACTTATAAAATTCCAGCCAAGCTATGCATTTCAAAAAACTATTGCCTACTGCTTTTCCTCCATCTCTTTCATTTTTCCACTAAAATTATCAAGGCCCCCACCACTTAGTTTCGCAGAAAATAGAGAAGATGCAGCACATGAATAAAAGAATCACAGAACAAAAATCAGCATTTGGACAAAGGAGACTCATGATCCAACAGTGGTCCAAGGCCACGCTGAACTTCAGCTACAGTACCCCAACCCTGCTGTGAAGCATCCTTCAATGATTTCAGATGTTCATTTCACAAAGAAATTCATGAATTGCAAATAAATTTGTACTTAAGAGATTAAACCTCCTGTTCACCAGAGGTCAGAGTTCTGGCAAACAAAGAACTTCCAAACAGCCAGGGGAAATCTAGATTCCTGCTGGTTTTCACCTCATTATACTCTCTGTGGGTTTGTGCAGTTAGTTTAAATGTGTGTAAAGAGGGGTACCAGGCCGTTCATATCAGCCTGTTAGACTTTCGTAATAATTTTCCTTTATGTGAAGCAAACTCCACCTGAAACGGGAGAAAATGGAGGACTAGGAGTTAAAGAATAGTGGAAAACAGAAGAAGAGAAGAAACTAAGAAAGCCATGTGAAGGAAGAAAAAGCTCCTGCAATACAGCAAACAATAATCATCACAACCTCCTGGAGAAAAGTGGCAAAGGACTGAGCCTCAGGGTGTGCAGCACATGAGTGGGAAGACAAGATTGGAAGAAAGTTGATGAGTAAATAGACAAAGGAGAGAGTGTGCAAAGAAGAGTGACAGAGTATGTCCTTTAACTGTACATCTCCAATCCCTTCACATAAAGAGATAGGCATCATTACTAAATAGAAATAGGAAGCAAAAGCTTAAAGGAGAGTATATGTGGATGAAAAAAAAAAAAAGAGAAAGAAGATTAAATAAGACCTCTGGGTACGAAAGGTAAAGGAAGGACATAGAAAAGGCTGTACGGAAGAAGGCATAGGAAAAAGAATGTCAGCAATTGAAAAAATAAATAAATAAAATAAGGGGGAAAGGGACGGAGCAGAAAAGGACAGGGATGGAGAGAGTGAGATGAGCAGCAGAACAAACAGGAAGGAGTAAAATCAAAGTGAGGTGAAAAGGAAGGGATATCCTCTTGAAAACTTTAGTGTAGATAATTTATTTCAGTAATTTTCTGATCAAGCCCTAGACGCCTACACTACTCTGACTTGAAAACAGTCATATATGAATGGAGAAAAAAAAAAAGAGGAGCCAATTTCTCCACAATGCTCAGGGAGCCCCAGGGCAGCAGTCTTTCAGCTTTAACAGCTATGCAGACTTTATGCCAGTCTACACTGCCAACAAAGGATGCTATGCTTTAAAGTATGTAGACTTCTGACAAGGGAAGCCACATATCCACTTACACACTGGCATCAATTACATGCCAAGCATACACTGTCCTTTCCTTTCAAGACCACATCAGAGATGTAAGGGCCACTTCAGAATGCGAAAAAGACTGAAAGTCCATGCACAGCTTCCTTCTCGTATTGGCATGTAGTAGGTTCAGCACTCTTCTGCCTACAGATAGGATTTGGCTCTTAACTAACCAAAGAGATGGATTGGACCTGCTCCATATCCACGGGGTGTTCTCGAAACACAGAAAGCCCTATTTGTGTGGCATACAAATATCCTCACACCTCAAGCTCTCTGATCTAAGTGTGCAGCTCCGTTACAGTCTCAGTAGAAAAGAGTATCATCTTTAATTTGAGCTTGCTGAGTTCTGAAACATTGAAGTCCTTTCTTTACCGCGCTTTCAAAATTCTCCCTGCACTGCATTTTACTACTGTGTTTCTGAAGTGTCCTTTAAAATGAGCCTAATCAAATCAGTGTACAGCTGCTTTGTCCAGTGCTTGGATTATCTCATCATTGGGTTTTTTTCCTCTTGTCTGACTATACATTTATTTCAGATCAGGATATCAAAAAAACTTCCCTCACACCCCTTCCCTCCCCACACAATTTGCTCTGCTTCAGGCAGTAATATATGTATGACTGATTACATACACTTATAAGAGTTACTCCTCAGATTACTCTATTTCCACTCTTGCATCATCCCTTTGGTGGCTGTGGCATTGAATCACAGGAAGAAGACAAGAGATGGAAACTCTTGGAAATTGCCATTTTTGTCCTTATATCAGAGTTCAGTTACTGCAGAAGGGAATTCGTGCCTACACTATGACCAGTCCTATTCTTAGATAAACACACTGGCAAAAACATGCTGTCCTCAAAGATGAAGGGCTGAGCACCTGCAGGAGGAGTATGTAGTCCTGCTCTTCTCACTACTGTTCCTGCAGTGACAAGCCCTGACACATAGCTAGGGCTGATGTGACAGAGAGGGATAACTTTGGTACCCAGAGGAAAATTCACCAGTGCCCAAGAGGAGACTTATGGTGAACAGAAATTGTATATAGCTAGCTCTCTTAAGCTGTTTTCTGAGGACTTTCTCACCCACTCCAAGGTAACCCCTTGCATTTTATTTTTATAATGTCAGCAGGTTCATCTCTTCAAATGAAGCATCAGACTCATCTAATCACAAGAATTCCACAGTTATTTATTGCTTGGTTTTACCATGCGGGAGAGGCCTGGGACTATTCACAGCTAGGGCCTGTGATGAAGGGGTTAATATGAATTAACGCTTCAGCCCAAACAGTGTGAGTAAGCTCAATTACCTTGCACTTAGAAATGCTTTGAAACTCTCACATAAAAGTAATAGTATCCTTTATTTGTAATTCCAAATCAGTTATTACAATTTAATGACATTCTCATTCTTATGTTTGTCTTTTATAAAAAAGAGCAGCTAGTGAAAAAGATCTTTTCATTTTTTCACTAAAATTCCTGAAGGCCTGTACATCATAGATGGTATTAAGCCTAAAAAAAAAAAAATAGTCAATGAAGTATTGAAAAAAGACCAATAAGTTAGGAATATATTGAATGAATACTCCAGAAAACCTGTAAGTCCTAATTAAGATATAATCAACAAAAGACTTCAAGTACTTTAAAAGCAGTGGGTTTGGTTTTGCTGGGCTTTGTTTTTGCATGCTGATCTACTCAGTAATTATGAAGCTAAGGGAAAACATCAAAATAACAGGGATTTTCTCCCAGTAGAAGATACCTAGATACAACAACCCATTCTCAAAAGAAAGACTACTGCTGGAATTTTAAAAGGCAAGAAAAATGTTTTACATTAAAAATGAGATAAACCAGTTATAAGTATTATGTTGTTAAGCAAGATAATAAAGTAACAAGAGGATAACTCTCACTTCTACAGTGATGATCTTTAAAAGGTTATATAAAATTATACTGTAACATTTATCCACAGGCTGGAAAAATATCTGTCTCACTCAGCTGGTGCAAAATCAGAAAAGAAAGAATATGTAGTGTTCATCTCTTTTAATTCACTCATTTTATCAACAATTCTGTAGCTCATGATGTTAGTTAAAAAAATCACCTATACTTAAATACAGCTTACATAAGTAAAACATCAGAGATGATCCCAATGACAATGCACAGCACAAACACACTTCCAAACTTGCAACATATATGCAACACTAGTTCTTACTGATTTTGCTGCCTGGATTTGAATACCTCCCTGGAAATATAGGACTGTTTAGCTTGTTTTGAACCTATCATATGCAAATATAAGCATATGCAGACATTAATACATTTTTAATTTTTAAATAAAGAGAAAGATTCACGTGTGTTTTGCCATACACAGTTCACAGGAAGATGTAACCTATAGAGAACATCAAAGCAATAAACAGATCACAGCATTTCCACTGAACATTTAGCTTATCTACACCTTCAATAGCATTCCTAAGGACTGAGTTGGGGGAAAGAATTAGCTGCAGAGATCAAGAAGACCAGGTATATCTTTGAAATCCCTTTACAGTCCAGTATTTTGTTTATGACCAAAGCCTCAGAGCTGAATGTGAAAGCCAGTTTCCACGGATATTTAAATGACACGTTTATCAGACATATCAGAATGACACACTTTGATATTTCAAAGTCTTGCGAGGTCACCTCTCAGCCATCCCTGAATTCATTTCTGTCTAGCAATCAACGTTTCTTGTAAGGAACAAGAAATGTTTGAGTCTTGTCAGTGTGACCAAATTGCAAAAGAATTGAAAATGTGGAGAGCTGAAGCAGAGAAGAATAACCACACCAGCAATCTGTGACAGAAAACCAAAATCCTTTGTTATTTGTTCTTTTCTCACCTCCTGCTCCCCTACACTGCTTTGTGCTCCCTATGCTGCAGGACAAGTTATAGGTAATTTTGTGCTGTGAGCAGATAGATACATCAGCGAACTGAAGCACAAGACCAAAGCACTAGCTCTGCAAACATGTGCACCTACATTCCCTAGACTGAGGTCTCACTGAAATAAATAGGATTGCTCACTTAGCAAATCAGATGTGTTCGAGGAATTGTGTCTTGCATTGGTGTGTGACATATTTTAAGGGAGCATAATTTCAAGTCTGGAAAAATATAACATCTTGGTTCTTCAGTGCAAGCTTACTGGCATCACATGCAAAAAAAAGAAGAAAATTTAAAAGTCAGCAATAGTAAACACTGAAATAAAATTATTAGGAAGAAATTATCAGCAATGAAAACGCTTTTCAAAGTAATGCTTCAATTTTGAAATAGCTATTATAGATATTTGTGCTTGCTACGGCTTACAGTTAAATTTTAAAAATAGCACTTAAATATGCATGTTAATAACATCCAGAAGACATTTCTTTCAAGCCTGTTTGGGCTGTTGAAGGGTTTAATTTAACCACAGCATTCATTTATGTCTAGTAGTTAGAATTTTCTTTTAAGCTCAAAGGAGCTGAAAGTTGTAACTATGATCTAATTGGTAAGGAACGAAGAATGTTTTTCATGTTTTATAGACAGCATGAATCCTGATCATTTTACAGCAGTAAATTATAGAGTGCTCTGCTCACTGTGTCTCCCCCTGGAAGTAAGGGCCTACAGCTCATTACATTATAAAAATAACTTGCAGTGTTCTGCAGTCCTCAAAAACTATCCTGCAAAGGTGTGTTATTTTTATATCACTAATGTACATCAGCTAATCAGTCCAGAGAAAGTTAGGTTCTTTACAGCCTCAAACTAAATTAATTTATAGCTACATCCACATGTCAGAGGGGACACATGAGGAACGTAAACTACTATAGAAAACAATAATTTAATATTGATTTTCAGCTCCTTTTTAAAGCTGCTGCAATTCATTGGTTTCTTGCTTTTTTTTTTTCCTGTGGTACAAATGATCTATAGAATGCTAACAATGTGACAAAGCAGATCCTGTGGGTAAGGCAGATGACATAAAAGTCAGATGTGCTTTAACCTCTTTTTGGTTTAAGACAAATTGTCCAAAGCTGAAACACTAAAAAAAAAAGATCAGAGGTGGGATGGTATGCTTTTTGTTTTTTCAACTTTTTTTTTTTTTTAACATGTGTATGATTAAGCAAAATATCTCAATTAAATGACTTATTTCTTTTTAAAATAAAACCTAACATTTCACGCATTCTTTTAAGGCTATATATTTGTCATGCGGTTGCATAATCCATCTGAATATAACTCCAGTAAAGGCAGTACATCACAAATGGCAGAGTGCAGGTCCATAATCCTACTGTAATATCTTGGGTTTGTGTTAAAAAAAAAAAATCATCTGTTTGAAAGGCAGATGACATGGAGTCGTTACTGCAGCCACTGAAATCTAGGTTGCCAATCCTCTAAAGCAAGTGTGGAAAGCATTGGAAAAGAAAAAAGCAACTCAAGAACCAAGGTAAGAATGAGCCCAGCACTATAAACACTCTTGAAGGAGCACAGCAATGAGGTAAGAGCAATAATGGTCTCTTTTCTCTAAGAGCACAGTGATTAACCACAAACATCTCCTTTCATAGCAAAATAGCTTAAGTAGATAACTAAATTATTCCTTCCTTAGGAGTATGCAGCAAATAATTCAATCATAGCTTTGGGGGTGGAGTAAGAAATAAAAATTATAATAATAATTTTAAAAACACAGGCTTCCCTGTGATTTGTTCTATGAAGGAAAAAACTCTGACTATTTTAAAACATTTAGCCTATATTACTTTTTCTGCACAAGGTTTTGCTGCCAGTGCCACAGATCCTCAACCAAACAGCCATAGATCCAAACTTCTCTCCCCAAGCCTGGTTGTCTTGACCACGCTCCTTTGAACAGGATTTTCTTCTCAGGGTACAATGGGGCAGTTTCCCAAGAGAGGGAGCCAGGTAAATTGTTACAGACTGGTGTGTGAAATCCTTTGCTTGGAGCTGCAGGTTTCAGCAAATCTTGGTCCCCTGGGACTAACTCAACTCTCAAAGCTCAGGGATGTACAAAACTTATTCTCCTTTCATCTTGAAGTCACCCACAGCTGACAGGAGAGGTCACTCAGATACACCAGACAGTTGGCCAAATTCAAAGTAATTCACTTCTCAAGTCATGAGTTTCCACACATGGGCTCCTGGACCAGATTTCCACACCCATCCTTCCAAATAAATGAAAAGAAGATGAGAAGAGTAACGAGAAAATGACAAAAACATACTTACCTAGTGCAAAACCCATCTATCTTCTACACATCCAGAAAAGAACACTAGAAAAGTTGAAATAAAAAGCAATGGATGAGAAAATTCTTAATTCACAGAAATATTTTTACTCATAAGGGGGAGGATAAAGATGGAAACAGAATCTGATTTATTAAGCATAACAGAATATGGCCAAAACAGTTGCATCCCAATTATGATAACTAAATCTATGGATGAAAGAATAGAAAAAGAGGCAGTAAAGTCTAACAGCCATCTCACATATTTCAGAGAGCTACTAAGATCACTGTGAGAAGTAAGTTTTCCTGCAAAAACAGAGGGCTAGGGATAAAGATGCGATCACAGGCATCATGACAGGTTACCGTCCAAATGCACATGAAAGCCAAGATTTCCTTGGGCAATGTGCAGGCTGCTCTCAGTTGCTGGACAGCAAGCTACAGGGAAATTTTAACTACAAGCCCTATGAGATTAAATTAAAACTGGGAATCAAACCCAGCTCTGCTTCTTTCTCCAATATTGAGTGTAACAGAGCACATGGAGATCTCAGTTCCTCGTTGGGCAACACGGGAGGATGGGGAAGCACGGTGAAAGAAGTCCCTAAATTAAATAGGAGACAATTTTGCAGTCCAGAAAGACCTGGATTTTCATCAATCACTGCACTATTCACCAGTATGAGAAGATGATTGGAAATGTGATCCTTTGCTCACATGAAGCTAGCAAGAAAATAGTTCAACGTTCAAGGATTTGCTGGATAGTTGAGGAGAGTACCATTGAGAAATCTAGTCAAGCACAGCACAGCAGTTCAAACAGCTCGTACAGCATCTCATAGCTCAAATTCAAGTTAAAAGGCATAGCTTCCATGGGGTAGAGCTCAGAGAGCAGTTGACATACATACACCACATAGGCACAGATGTAAATTTCCTAAAGATAGATTTCTGAACACTAATATAGCTTCTCTCATCCCAGAGACTATGTCCTCTGCCTTAATTGTAAAAAATACACTTTTAAATTATAAAATTTTCTTCCTCTTCTTCTTCTCATTTATTATTCTCAATACAAATAACATTGATCCTAGTGCATTAGTGTTCAGTGGTGCAGCAGGTAGAGACCTTGGCAAAAAATCTCCCCGTTTCTCTAACCTTTTAAATTGAAGATGCTTGCCTTAGAAGCTTATCTGTTTCTGAGGTGGTAAATGAGTGAAAACTGTCACTCAGTTGAGAGAGCTGTGATGAGAACCACAGTGTGAAAGTTTGGATCCCAAATATGTAAAGGTTTATAGGAGTGGCACTCAACCACACATAAAAGTTATAGATGACTGTAATTACCCAAAACACATAAGCACCAACATAAGATAGGAGAAAATATACATAAATTTAGAGAAACTTGATTAACATTGGCTCAGCATTACAAAGTTTAACCATCAAGTATGATCCAATATAATTATGGTTTGCAAAACTGTAATTTACTCAAATTTGAAAAGGCAATGATACAGTATGTCATAAAAACATGCAGATGCTGCCACTCAAATTTTTTCAGTGTTGTAGCCTTTAAAAGTGTTTTGTATTTAATTTTGCTCAAGCCTCTGTATTTGTATTCTATCTGAAAATTCAGTGTGAATGAGACTGAAATAAGTCCTGTTCCAGCTGAGTTAAACGTCTGTTGAATTTTAATGAGATTGTCTCTTTAAATGTGTTTTTGTACAACTGATTATATTAAAGTATGCTATAATTGAATTATGTGTTAGGCTACTATTTAGAATTATTTGTTGTAGTATTAGCCCTATATTCCCACCTAACATTGCAATTCTAAATATTTAAAATAACATCATTCAGATTAGGAAAAAGTAAATTGCATTAAACTTTGTGTTATTTAAAAGTGCAAATATATGCCATTTCCCGCCTTCCCTCTTTTTTATTTGCATTTCTCCTTTTGTTCTCTGTAGATTAATAGAGGAAAGAAATGAAGCCAAACCCTAGGAAAGTCATCTCAGTCAAAGATAAACTGTTATCTTTACATTCATTATCATTATCAGAGATCATTTTTTTCACAGCTCCAAAATTCTCCCTAGTGGGCAGTAGTCCATCTTACTAAACTACCTATCCATAATTCAACCCAATTTCATGCAATTTCTGTCTATGCTCATGATAGTCCAGCTCTGAACTGCAATGGGGACTATTTTCCATAGCCTCCAGGGAGGTAGCTAATTTTGTTGGCTACCTTCATTCCATCTGTCTTCTAGTGAATAAAGAAGGGCTCACCTTTTCCCTAGTGCTACCTGCTTTCAGAAATCTGAGTTTGTTCAGTGGAAAGTACTACATTAGTACAAATGCTGAAATGCCTGAGTAGAAAGCTATTCGTTTGGTTGCAAACTCAGAACCAGCTTTCACAACTGCAGTAACTACTGATAGCTCTTGCACCCACAGGTCTAGGTCTCCAGAAGACAAAAGCTAATATTTAAGTCTTGTGGGAAAAGTCCATGGCCAGAGTCAAACTGGGCTAATGTCCTTCAAGGAACTCATCTTTTCTTATTGGTGCACACCAAGAAGTAAAATAGAGAATGAGAAACTGAGGCTGTTAAATATCTTCCTTTAGTCTTTAGTACTCAACGTAACATTTAATTTAGTACAGAACAGGGAATTCCTCCAATTCAAATTATTCTGAGGATGTCAAGCAGCCAACATCAACCACTGCCACATGAAGAACAATGACTTGGGTGAGGAGATTGAGTGCTCCCTCAGTAAATTTGCAGATGACATGAAATAAAGCGGGAGTGTTGAACTGCTCGAGGGTAGGAAAGCTCTGCAGCGGGATCTAGACAGGCTGGAGCAATGGGCTGAGGCCAGTTGTATGAGGTTTAACCACGCCAAGTGCCGGGTCATGTACTTCGGCCACAACAACACCAAGCAACGCTACAGGCTTGGGGAAGAGTGGCTGGAAAGCTGCCTGGAGGAAAAGGACCTGGAGATGCTGGTGGACAGCCAGCTGAATATGAGCCAGCAGTGTGCCCAGGTGGCCAAGAGGGCCAAACTACATCCTGGCCTGTATCAGAAACGGTGTGACCAGCAGGAGTAGGAAGGTGATTGTGCCCCTGTACTCGGCACTTGTGAGACCACATCTTGAGTACTGTGTCCAGTTTTGGGCACCACAGTATAAGAAGGACATTGAGGTGCTGGAGTGGGTCCAGAGAAGGGCAAAGAAGCTGGTGAGGGGTCTGGAGAACATGTCTTATGAGGAGCGCCTGAGGGAACGGGGTTTGTTTAATCTGGAGAAGAGGAGGCTGAGAGGAGACCTCGTTTCTCTCTAGAACTACGTAGAAGGAGGTTGTAGTGAGGTTGGTGCCAGTCTCTTCTCCTAGGTAACTAATGACAGGACAAGAGGTAATGGCCTCAAGTTGTGGTAGGGAGAGTTTAGATTGGATAGCAGGAAGAAGTTCTTTAGTGAAAGAGTGGTTAAGCATTGGAACAGGCTGCCCACGAAAGTGGTGGAGTCACCATCCCTGGAGGTGTTAAAAAAAATGAATAGATGTGGCATTTTGAGACATGGTCTACTGGTCAGGGAGCTGTTGGAATGAAGGTTGGATTTGATGGTCTTAGAGGTCTTTTACAACCTAAATGATTCTTTGATTCTATTATCTGAATGAACTGATTCAGATTACTGAATTCTTATTCAATTCTTACTCATTTAACATGGAAATTTTTGATCAGCGGTAAGTGATTAAGAGAAAAACAAATAATTTAATTGAAAGATACAATTTGCAACGTTAATGAGTCTTTTTCTAAACATTAGATGAACTCTTCTTCTAGATCTCAGTCTGATTCTTGTGGAGAATCTACAGACAAGGTAAATGAATGTGATACCATTTTTCTTGCACAAACAAATCATTTATAATATACTTGAAACTTTTAACCCTTATTCCATTACGGGCCATAAAAGATCTAATTTTAAAATGACATATGCTGTCTTATTTTCATTTGCTTTACTGGAGTAGACAAAGATTCTTGTTGTGAAGGATGGTCACCCTTAAAGATTGCAAAGAGTAATTCCCTGTTCTTGTATAAACAATCTAAAAATTACAGCAGCAACTTATCAAGTGCAGAATTAAGCTGGCATCTGTCTGAGTGTATAAAAACAAAATGTGATCCATGGACAGAAGAAAAAAAGGCTTTTTGTGTGGAAGTAATAAATATTGAGAATATTTCAACATTTTCTGAAAAAGGGTGTGATTTAGTGCTCCAGCAGTGCTGTTTTCCAGAAAAAGCTGACACATTACTGCTTCCAGCAGGTCATGGAAACACAGAAGAACAAGATTTTACTACTTCCTCCACACTGCATTCGCTGGGGAATAAAAAAATAATCATCCTAAAGGAGAACAAATTACACTTTATCCCTGCAAGCTTAGCCAAGCAGGATAACTATAGATGTATATTCAGTCCTGTAAGCTCTTTTAGATGAAGACAATCTTTCCATATGATGCCTAACACAATGTGTATTGGATCATGACTCCTGTTCCTCACTACTAGTAGAAAACAAATAAGTAATAATTTCTTGTGTATACATAGATCTATCAACAGTGTGTATTCACTTTCCCATACACCACATCAATAACTAAGCTGTTCGTTTAAACCTTGCTCATTTCCTCTCTCTTATATCAGAACAGCAACATTAATTTTAAGAAAATATTCCTAATTTGCATCTGTCACTTAAATAACAGCATGTCTTGTGCTGTGAAATGAACAAGGGACCTACATCTTCACTGTTGTCTCTAACACAATGCCTTCCGAAAAATGTGACTACATGAATAAGTGGTGCAAAAGGTGCAGTCAGCTGCATCAGGGCCTGCCTGGTTAGCCTTGGAAACAAGTTGCAAAATCAAGTGCCTCTCATTGAAATTCTTTGCCTGCAATCCCTTTGCATTTATAACTGTGGGAAATCAGCTCCGCCACCTGAGCTGGCCTCAGCTGCCATGGAGTCACGTGAAGATAGATGTGATCACTTGCAGAGGTACAATAGGGAGAACTCTTCTGCTCTGCTTTCATCTCACTCCCTGATCTCAGATCAAAGCACGGAGGCAAGCAGAGCAAGGGCATGTCTACATGGGGACATTACATCAATCTAGTTTGTTCTCTCTAAGTGCAACAATTTAAATACATCTCATTGAAAGGCTTTTGCATTGGTTTGTCATGCTGGCTTAAAATATTTTCCTTATTAATCATAATATCTAAACAGCTCTGTACTTGTCTGATTTAACCGCCTCAACTTCCCAGACAATATTTCATGGCTCAGTGTTTGCAGCTGTGAATTTTTTCCTGTGCTGTAGGAGGCCCATTTGAAATTAAAGAAATTTGTGGGCGGGGTAGCAAAACAGAGTCAAATGAATGCACTCCCTGAAATCTTTTCTTAGTATCCATTAACATTATCAAAAGCATTACTCATCTGCTGTCATGCAACATGAATAACCCATCACTTAACACTGTAATTATAGTAATATGAACTGAACAACACACAGATATTTGTGATAGTACTACCAGACAGACCTTCCTTTTTTTGCAAAAAAAAAGATGACTGGCAGCACAGTTTCAGTACAGAAAGACGAGCTTTTCTCATTGGAAAAAAAATGAGCAGAGATCATCTATGAAGAGCTTACAAGGAGCTGCAGCAGACAAACACCACCATGAAACATTTTCTTGGGTCAGAGGAACACTGTGCTCCTAAGGGCTGGAACTTCAGCACCCACAGCCAACACTGGGCATTAGCTAATTCATTTGATGTTGATACATCAGCTGTCAGGAGTCCTGTTCTGGAGTTTGCCAGGTCACCTGGAAAAGCTTGTCCTGCCTGATGTCACTACATCATCCCTTCAACTGCAGGTTTTCAGTCCTGATCCTTCAAGGCCTGTCAGACCACAAGGGAGGAGTGAAACGGCAGAAACAGGTGATTCAGAGTGGTAGTTGGTCCTAGAAGATTGAACAGACTGAACTCTGCTTGAATGTAGGAATACAAACTCCCCAAACCATTGGCAACTCAGATGTTGCTCCTCCTATCATTCCAGAGTGGACATTGCTGCAGAACATTTTTGTTTTATGGAAATCTGGAAATTTCCAAGGGAAGTCAGTTTCACAAGAATAGTCCTAATCATACCCAGCACAATTTAGACCTGTCTCTGAAAATTAAGGATTTTAAGGACAGCATAGTGAACTGTCATTAAAAGAAAGCTCTAGGAGAAACTTAAATTATGAGTGTAAGGTAAAGTCAATTCTTCATCTCTCTTAAAGGACCCATCCAAATAAAGAGCCATAAGGAGTTTTAATTAGATCAACATGTTTTTTCAATTAATTGAATTGTCATACAGGCTTTCAAAATGTGTCATCTCAGCTACTTACTGCTTCAAAAATGTTTGAACAAAAAAAACATACTGCTGACTGATGAGGAGAGTAACAAGTTTCTCATATCTGCTGCTCAGAACACACGTTCTGGTGGTAATCGCTCTCTGAAATTTCATTATTGCATTTGGGAATCCACAGTCACTCACAGGGCTAGAAATATTTGTACTTGATACATGTTATAACCCCAAAGACAGCAGCAATTAATTTCAAGACACTTATTAGCACAGATTCATTTTCCATTTCCCACCTAATAACTTCAACCCTGTTCTCCATGGATAAAGAGCAGCATTAGACAGCACAACTATTACAGTTATTTGTCTTTCCAGTGTCAACCTGCATCCCATATATGTCTACTGTTCTGAGAATGTGAATAATGATTGACTTGGAGCTGGACTGGTATAAAATAATTTCCAGACATTCAGTAATGGAAATACGGTTGTTGGCTACTTCCAGTACCAAGTCTCCCAAAGTGCACATTTTACCAAAAGTTATTAAAAACCTCAGCATATGCATATATGCTTCCACAATGTACCATAAAATTTAATAGTGGTATTTTCAGAGAGTCAAATTAAGTGGTTAGAAGAAACATTTATTACATTGCTTTTTTGATTAAAAACAAAGAAAAGAACCTGAGACAAAAGAGTTGGAAAATTCTACCTAATTAAAACTGCCTAGTTTCTCTGTTGTCATATTTAATATACTTTATGGCTCTATTAAATCTAGAAGTAAGTTAAGTGAAACACCACTAGAGAGGAATGTTTTCACAACAGAAAATGCCCTAACAACTTAATGTTAATGATACCAACTGTATTCTTGATGCAGATCTTTGTCCTGCTTTAAGACTTTAAGACTTGCATGTTGGCATTAATGGTCTCAAAAGAAATTCGGACTTCAGCTCTTAACAAGATATGCAAGCTAATTAGTAAGTAAATAAATAGACAAAACGAGTGGGTTTTATTTTTAAAACTTGCATGCTAGGAGTGATTTGAACTTATTTCTCATCCCCTACACACTAGAACGTAAAAGAATCTATTGTGTGTGCAGCAAAGTGCACTTATAGAGCACTCCAAAAACTAGAGATATGATGCAAGTAGCAAAAGGCATATAAGAATTACTTGAGTAAAACTACAAAAATCAAAGTTTTCTCAAACATTTGGTTGGGTCAACCTGTATTATGTCCTTGGACATAACCTAATCAGACATGTAACAAGTTTACATGGAAGACTTTAGTAGTTAAAAGTTATTTTGTGGAAAGTGGAGAGGATAGGAAAGAGAACAGGCAGAAATAAATAGATTTTTGAAGAACTGTAGTGGATTTTGCTATGAGGAGTAAATAATCTCGATATCACTTAGTGATTCACTCTTCACAGCCCTTCTGACAACATATGGAGAAGCTACATAAAGCATTTTCCAGTCCTATTCAGAGCTCCCTAGGTAATCTTCATTGTAGATAGGTGTGGTGAACCGACCCACATATTAAGAATTTCTGCCTTATTAAAACAGTGAGCAAAGAACCACGACTCCCATAAATCATTGCAAGGTCTTCCAGAAGCTGGAAGTGTGATAACACAGGGCATAAATATCTAAAAAGAAAACAGACTTTCTCTTTTT
>JAVFHW010072885.1:100237-120270 GCA_032159205.1 Eurystomus glaucurus suahelicus
GTGAGGAGGAGGGGGGGAACTGAACTGAGCTGCCACCACAGACTCCCCGGAGAAGCCAAGTGGCCAGGGGAGGAGGGAGCAGGCACCGCGGAGAACTGCTGGGCAGAACTGCTAACTCCCACCGCTTTAGGAATCCAGGGAGGAAGAAGCCACCACCGTCGGCCACAAGTTGCACAATCGCTGCCGAGAGTTGCGCAATAGCCACCGCCGCTGCTGCGAGCCACCACTGTGAGCCAAAACTGACAGAATCCAGAAAAAAGCTGCAAGCTGCATGAAGAAATTGCGACAAGAAGCTGCTGGAAGCCAAGCCGCAGAAAGCCCTGCTGCAGAAAGCCGCATTGCCAGAAAAGCAGCCTAAAGCCGCGCTGCTGAAAAAGACAAAAGCCATGCTGCCGAAAGCCATGCCAAAGAAATTGCGATAAGAAGCCGCCAAAAGCCACGCTGCAGAAAGCCGCGTTGCCAGAAAAACTGCGTCAGAAAAGCTGCTCCACTTTATACTTGTTGTTATCTATATTGTGCAAAGTGTTGGGATGGGACTGTAGTCAAGCCTTTGTTAGTTGGCCTTTCAGTTGCACAAAACATTGGTGACTTCCTCAGCATCTTCTGCTAAACACAGACCATTGCCTGAGGAACTGCTGTGATAAGTGGGAGAATGGAGCCAGACCTGCTCCACTCCACATTCCTCCTTGAGGCCATGCCAAAACACAGACCACCAGATCTCCATCCAGCCTCAGTGTCTGCTCTGGCTACCAGATGTGTATCAGCAGTGATGAGATTTGCCATTTTCAATTGTTTTTTGTGCAACCTGCTTCCAACACCATTTTCAAAACACTTCACTGCACTTAGCATTCACATAGCTCTGGACCACAGCTTATGTCACTTATCTTGTTAAAACTTTTCCCTTCATAGAGACACAAAACCAAGAGAATCTGAGTAGTTTAAATGTTAATTTACCTATGACAAAAATACTTGTTAAAGCTAGAAGCTGGAAGAAAAAAAAAGTAAGTTTTCATATTAAACAACAAAAGCACACAAATAACCTCACCTAAATAACCCAAACACTAAGATCATATCTTTCAAAACACTGAAGAACCATCACTTAGTGGTCATTGCCTTAGAAAGAACAACAGAGTCATAGGCTTTATGAACTGAATATGCAAAAGTGGGTGTGTTATTCATATACACAAACATAATTGCATTTTGCAAAATCACTGTGAAAGTTAAGCCATTGGTTGCATATAAAGGTTCAACAGTAAAAAGGTGAAAACCCCCAAAGAAACATAGATATGCTTTTATGCTTCTACCTTATGAACATAAAATAATCAAACTGATTTCACCGGTAGAGCTGCATAATCTATTTGCAGAGTACACACTTGGAACTTCACCTCCTGCATGGGTCAAGCGGTATCTGGCTATGTTTCTACCTCAGCATTTGACATGCAGAACTTAAAAATCAACTTGCATAGCACCTGCTAATACCATTTGCTGGAATGTGTCTGGTAAAATTATTCTTAAACTAGTGACATATAGATGGAAATAGGCAGTTATAGTACTCCTGACATAGCATGGAAGTGATTTCACGTCACTAACGTCCCTGAGAGAGCGTCTAGTTTCAAGTACTTCAGGGACACAAACAACTCACACAGCAACTGCTCTGAAGTTGTAGCTTATGTGGAATTAGCAAACTATTCATAGCAGAAAAATATAAATATTACAAAAAAATATACTAATTACAACAATTTGTTAACCTTTCCTTTTCCAAATGTGTGAGGTGACTTGGAAATAACCCTGTGTCTTTTAAAATTACTTCATACCCACAGCTTTGTTAAAGTTTGACAGTAATATCTTTGTACATTACCACAATTACATCAAACACTCATCACTAGTAGACTAATTGGTGAGTCAATGATAGTCTCCCACATTTCTAAAAAATAGCCACATTTCTACTTCTTCTCAGGGTAAATTTTAGCATCAGAAATTAATGACAAATGAACTTCAGTAGGCCACTAATTGCCAGAAAATGTTATTTGAAAGGCATTTTCAGGCTCCGGGGATCTTTTTTTGCCAAGCATAGAATATCCATTTGTTCAGTATCAGTCACAACTGTGAAGGCAGAATGGATACACTAGCTGCCTTGAATGAAACATTTTTATGACAGTTGTACTAAAACAATCTAAAATCAGATCCCAGAGCAGTTCTGCCAGCCAAAGCCAGTAATTACTCAAGACTTACAGTCCTGCAGCAGGATCACAAAACCTGTTCCCAGTCCACCAAAAACCTCTGAACCAATAGTCTGGTGGCTTCATTTTTAAACCTAATGAGATTATGGAGAAAAAACAACCTATTACACACTGTCTTTGTCTCTTTTAGTAAACCCCACAGGCAGGCACAGAACAATGCATTCCTAATTCCATTAACAACTATTCCTAGCCCAAATCTGACTATTGCGTTTTGAATGCTGGTCTAATATGAATATACTGGTCTACCTGAAGCTATAGACAACATAATTCTTACCAAGATAAACTTAATGTTTACCTCACATCAGCACTACCAAGATAAAAGTTTAGGCAACAAGTGCAAGGAAAGCAATACACTTTGCAAAGCATCAGAGAATCAGGTAGATCCATTTGCTTTCTGGTGCTTATAGCTTCCCAAACAGCACTGCTCAAATGCTCATGTTGAAGTTTGTTTTACTGCTGTGAGCAAGTCAATAACATCTGCAGCAGCTAAAGCAACAAGTGCTTTAAACAGAGGAGTTGGACAGAGATACAGCAAAGGTTCTTCTGTTCCTGGAGAGCAACACAACTAAGAACCATGCTAAGAGCATCCTTCTTCCAGTATAGTGTGATCAGCCAGCAAACCTGTGAGAAACTTGGAGAATTGTAAATAACTAGGTGGCTGCACATGGATCCTTTAGTGAAATTCAAGGAATGAGTAAATGTGATGGGTTTTTTTGTTATTGTGAATTAAATGTGTTTTTCACTCTTTGACTGCATTTGTTTTAATACTGATAGCAATCTAAAACATGGCAGAGATGATATTATATGAACAAGAACTCATAGGAATATATATAATGTAATTCAAACTGCTTATGTAGTTTCATATATCAAAATAAATTTATCATAAGAAAATGTTGCTAATTGTTCTAATAATATCCATTATGTTGACAGAAAATTCTCTGGTTTGGTCTCAGGAATGGACACTTTAGCTTGCATAGCAGTGAAAAAATGCAAGCCCAATAAGGCTGAGAAATTTTCACCACATCATTTCATGGCACATCTTTGAGTTGTTCAGCTCAGTTGATTGAGATGGATTACTTCAATTAAAATACATTTGTCTGAATACATTGCTGTTGTAGGGGGCACCTGATGGCACTGTCACACATTGTGTTACAAGTTCTTTTTCTAGACAAGAGAGCAGTCTTTGGTTTGCATAAAAAAAAATCAAGGCACTGATCTTTTTTTATTTCATGTTTCTTGGGAAGAGTGTGGTAGTTTTCTGTGCATTTTAGTGTCCTGGATGAGCCCATTACCCCAGCACAAATGCTCTGTTGGAACTAGACAGTCAAGTTTGTGATCAGCTCTGCTAAAGGACAGACAAACACACACACTAGACAAGCTAATTTCTGTAAGATAACATCCTGGCTCAGCAGCTCTAATTTCTCCAGCAAGAGCATAGCTTGCCATACCCCAACTTCTGCTATAATTTACTGGAGGCTGACAGTATAATCATAAAAAGGAAAATGTGTATAACACATGTTAAAGTATTCATATGCAATTTCCATTCAAATAAGCTTTTTTTTTCCCCTGTTAAATGTGGGCATTGATCTGAGACTCTATTCAAATACAGCAGCACAGATCATTTTGATTATTTTGCTGGGAGGAAAAACAGCTATTGCTTCCCACCCAGAGGAAAACGAATCTCAAATAAAAAAGATCTCGTGCAAATGTATCTCCCACAGATATCTCCACACTAAATTCTTTAGTGACAAGATTGCTAGAATGAGTTACATGTTCAACATTAGAAAGTGAGAAAAAGGTATTAAGTGGGAAAGTGGTATCATTTGCACTGATTAAGTAGCACTGTAAAGACAGCTGTACTCTACACAAAGACAGGATAGATGAGGACACAAAGTAGCAGGTACAAATACTGTAACTCTTGGAAGCTTCTTTTCATATCCTTACTCACACACACCTTTTTCTCCCACCCCTGAAAAGCACAGCTTTAAGATGGCTGAATGAAACCCCAGCCATTCTTCAAAAATATTCATAACTTCATTTATTAAAATTGGCTGTTAAGGTGATCTTTCAGCTGGACAAAAAGACATCAGTATTACTATTTTTGAAACAGTAAAAAAATTACAATTTTAATTCCATAATGCAGCAACACTACTATAAGAGTACATTGAGGGAAATAACAGTTCCTTCCTGTTCTCTAAAAAAAAAGTTGTTTATGTCCCATTTTTAAATTTTACCATTTACAAAGTAAGGAAAATATACCCTTGGTGGAAGTGGATCAGATCAGAGAAGACTTCAGCAAGCTTGTCATATTCTAAGTCTTGATAGAATGCACCCATGAGTGCTGAGGGAGCTGGCAGATGTCATTGTGAGGCCATTCTTAATAATCTTTGATTAATCATGGCAACTGGGACAAGTGCCCACAGATTAGGAAAGCAGGTGTCATCCTCATCTTCAAGAAGGGCAAGGAGGACACAGGGAACTACAGGCCAGTCAACCTCACCTTGACCCCTGGGAAGGCAATGGAACAGCTAATCCTGGAAACAATTTCCAGATACATTAAGGACAAGAATATCATCAGGTGTGTTCAGCATTGCTTTATCAAGGGGAAGTCATGCTTGGCCAACTTGATACACTTCTACAGTGAAATGACTGGACTGATAGATGAAGAAGGGACAGTGAATATTGTCTACCTAGATTTCAGTGAGGCCTTTGTCCCACATAAGATCCTCATAGAGAAGCTGTTGAAGTATGGGCTGGATGAGCAGTGAGTGAATGGAAAACTGGCTGAACAGCTTGGCCCAGAGGATGGACCCATGAGGTCTAGTTGGAGGCCAGTAATTCAGAGTGTACTTGAGGCAACAAATCTGGATCTAATCCTGTTTACCATTGTCCTTAGTGATCCAGATGATGGGGCAGAGTGCACCATCAGCAAGTTTACTGATGACACAAAACTAGGTGGAGTGTCTGATGTGCCAGAGAGTCGTGCTACCAACCAGAGGAAACTCAACAGGCTGGAGAACTGGGAGGACAGGAGTGTCATGGTATTCAACAAAGAGAAGTGCAAAGTTCTATACCTGAGGAGAAACAACCCCATGCACCAGTGTATGCTGGGAGCCACCCAGCTGGAAAGTAGCTCAACAGAAAAGACCTGGGGGTGCTGGTGGATATCAAGTTGAACATGAGCCAGTAACATGCCCTTGCTGCACAGAAGGCAAATGGTGTCCTGGGCAGCATTAATACTAGTGAGAACACATCTGGAGTGCTGTGCCCAGGCTGGGCTCTCCACTACAAGAGAGACATTGACACACTAGAAAGAGTCCAGCAAAGGGACACAACGATGATGAAAGGACTGGAGAATCTTTCCTGTGAAGAAAGGCTAAGGGAGCTGGGACTGTTCAGCCTAGAGAAGAGGAAGCTCAGGGAGATCTCATCAATGTGTATAAATAGCTGCAAGGAAGCTGTAAGGAGGATGGAGCCAGGCTCTTTTCAGTGGTGCCCAGTGACAGGACCAGAAGTAATGGGCACAAACTGAAACACAGAAGACTGCATCTGAACATCAAGAAACACTTCTTCATTGTAAGGGATCAAGCACTGGCACAGGCTGCTCTGAGGTTTGGTGGAGTCTCCATCCGTGGAGATATTCAAAAGCCATCTGGACGTGTGTTGTGGTTTAGACCCAGACAGTACCTAAGCACCACATGGCTGCTCCTGCTGCCCCTCTGCACCCCCCAGACAAGAAGGAGAAGAGGGAAGAACTACGAACCCCTGTGATTTTGTATAAGGAGCATGTAATACAAAAATGCAAAAGGAAAAGTAAGTAGAACAGTAGTAACAATATACAAAACAAGTGATATAAACTATGCAGACAGAGGGAGCTCCAACAAACATACCAACTCAGCCTGAACTGCCCCGGTTCTGGGGCCCTTATATAGCAGGCATGACATCAGCATGGTATCAAATAACCTATTGGCTAGTTCTGGTGTCTATCCCAGCTATGGCTCACTCCCAGCTTCTGGTGAAAACTACCCCCATCCTAGCTGAACCAGGACAGCATGGTCTTGGAAAATGTTTTTGATGGATCCACCTGAACTTAAGGGCTGGACTAGATGAACTCCACCTCAATCATTCTGTGATTCTGTGATATTTTTAGCTTGTGAAGGAGGTAAATTTTTATTTTAAAAATAAAAAGAATTTACACTAAGTCAAAACGTATCAAATCCAGTTTCAAACTCGTCTTGTAGGTCAGCAATTATAGAATTGGATCTGATTCTTGTGCCTGAAACCTTGTTCTTAACTTCAGCTAAACAAGTAAATCATTTGTCAAAATATATTCTGCTTACCCTTCAGGGTCCATCCCTGATATTCACCTTTAACCCAGAGTGAGAACTGGGAAGGGGCTCCTCCATGTCCATTTTCCATCCAATAGAAACAAATGTGGCAGCTCTGACACTGTGGAGGCAAAGGAGCAAGTCAGGCTGATGCTACTGCTTTGTTTTTTCCCTGGGAAGACTTCTGCTCCCCAGAAAGCTCCATTCCACATCATAAACCCTTTCTTATAGGCATTTGGAGCAGCAACAATGAAGGGCACTCCTGCTAGCCTATGGTTAACCACTTACCCACAATTCTTTAAAAACATTTCCAATTAAAACATAATGCAAGTCTATTCCCTCCAAAGTCTTCACCTCACTAATGGTTTGACACTTAGTCCATGACATTCAAGACATACACAACTATGCAATTAATAATTTCCTATTACCTTACCTCAGAGCAGCTAGGAAAAGCCTTATATTTAATTAGTTTATTGTTTTGTGTTGCTTTTGTTTAATAAGCCCGCATAATGCCATCTTTTGAGCTAGGGCCCTCCTTGAGTTATATGCAGAAGTAAGTGTCAGAGTGCCCTACATATAGCACACAAAATGGCTTGATTTTTTAATTAACAAAATTAAATAAACATTCTTTTTCTCTCAGGTAACATATTGGAGGCTAGTAATATTTTTCCCAAACTAATCTCTACCTCAGAGCACAGCTCTGATTAACAGGTTAATATATGTACAATTTATTTTTAAGCTCAGTTACTTTTTCTCCTTTTCAAACACTATCCTTTATTAATCTTTGCACTCATGTCAACAAGGAAGAAAGCTGTCCCTGTTGTCCCTTGGCATTTATGGCTACATTCAATGCAGATAAGTTTTGCTTGGGAACGTACAGGGTTTGCTGAAGACAATCACTGGAGAGAGAACTTTAATTTAACCTCAAGCCTGCAGTATTTCCCCTGGGACACGGATGACTGACAACACGGCAGAGAGCAAGGAAAGCACAAAATTATTGAGAAATGGAAGTAGCAAATATTGGGTGTTGAATTTCTTCCTCTAAATCATTGTTTGTAAGGATAGTCATGCATATCTGACTCAGTCTGGAAACACTAAGCATCTTGAAAGAGTAATTTTAAAATGCACTGAGACCGTGGATATTTTTGAAAGTAATTTCCAAGACATATGAAATACAGTTGTCACATATTCATTTCAAACCAAAATATCATTACAGAATCAAAACACGCTTGCTCATAGTGTCCTATGTACAAGGTAGGTCAGAGGTTGCTAATTTAAATTAAATAAGTCCTTTACAGAGAGCTTGATAACATTTCCCATAGGAACATTAGAAAATTGTGTTAATGAACATTATTAAAGCCTGCTTCTGTAAGAAAATAGGTCTTTATTAACTGAAGTTGTATGTGAGGATTTCCTGAGTCATAGCTTTAAAGGTGCAGCATGAAAAACTAGAGTGTATTTTGGTTTAAATAAAAGGACTTTTTCTGTTCTAAACTTAAAATAAAGCTACTCTACTCAGGTTAAAGGTTAAATAACCCCTTTATTTGGTAATGACAAATTTAATTGCCCGAAGCCAAACTAAATACAGGCTGATTTATGTTTTGCTTCCGTAGGAATAAAAAAAGCATCCTTAGTAAACATAGCTAGAAAATGCTGCTCCAGCTTCAGAATCTTTGCTTTCAGAATGGCAAAATTTATTTATTTAAAAGAGAACATGTACATATTCCTTATCAGACAAAAAGGTGTAAGGAAAAATATGCTATGTGCTATGAAAACAAAAAAAAAAAAACCAAGCAAACAAACAAACAAATGAAAACACACAAACCCCAATTTTATTGAAACTCCAAGTGTGGATACTCATTTAATCACAATTTTTGAGCTGAAAAAACAAAAGCAATTTGCCTTCCTGTTATCAACCATGAAGCATCCCAATCTCTGAAACAAAAAAAAAAAAAAAAAAAAGAACAAAAACAAACAAGCAAACAAAATCACAAAAAGCAAAGTAAACTGAAGAACTGGAGTAAATTTAAACCCAGATTTTAGGGACAAAATTCACATCAGTCATTGAACAAACATAGTAGTCTCTTAGTATAGAATCAATTATGAGCAGTTAAAGAAGCATTTGTTTCATTGCTAGAGGTCATTGCCATTGTTTCTTGATAATAAAAAGCAAAATACCATATCAACACCTTCAGCTCATACTTTAATGTACTTGGATATTTGCAGAGAAAACAGAGATAAGATTTTAGCTCAACAGAAGGGCAGGACAAAATGTACCCATTTAAGACCACATCCTGTGCTTCATACAGAGCAACAGCTAACGAAATCCTAAGAGGGTTTGTTACATAAGCCAGTGGACTGAAGAAACCTTTAACACGTAGGAAACTGAAGTTAATTAAACTGTTACAGGTATCCTATCCATCATCCCATGAGATCTCTCTATTCTAAACCTATTTACATTTTGCAATTGAAAAAATGTACTTGGCATGGTTGATAAACCATGTTTATTGTCCTTATTGATTTGACATTTGTGCATAACCTTTATGCTTTAATTATCTAATAGCATTTCCTGAATCTTTCTCTGCTACAGAAAGTATTTGATTCCCAAGCAATTAGACATATCTGACAATTAGAAGACAGTAACAGTATTCCCTTCAACAAATTAATCAGTTTGGGAAAGCACTGATTCATCCCTGCACTGAATTTGCTGAAAATGTTCTTCTATTGAATGTCATTTCAAACTACTTCAGTGCCTTAGTGTAATCAAAGTGCATTTCAACTCTGTTCATATTTCACTTACAGGACAGATTGCCTTTAAGGAGCTTCCTTTCCCACATAAAAATTCTGAAACCTGAATGCAACCAAAAAGAGTTTAAACTTAAGGTTAACAGCTGGCTGCATTTCTGGGGATCAGCAGAAGAAATAAGACCAAATATTTTCTAATACAGATAAGGTAAAGGAGAAGAGAAAGCTGGTCACTCCAATATAAATTCATCTTCTATTTTGAATCTTTGATAAGACAGATAATTTTTTTATTTCCTGTTTGAGAGACAGCTTCTGAGGATTTGTTTTTGATGCATTGTGTCTGTTAAGTCATTTTATGATATTTCTAAACTTTTATGCATTACTTATTCTAGCACGTATTTCTGCCAAAAGTCTTCACACTACAACAGTAAAAGCCACTCCAGTCAGCTTGTAGACAACACACTTATTTCTTTGGTTTAGAGACATTTCTTCAGAGACAATATTTAGCAGGGAAAATTTAGTAATGAACATTTTTTGCATGTTTCACATTTATGAAAGAATATGGTGCAATTCTGTCTTACCTGTGAAATGACATGGGTGACCTGAGATCAAATATTGAAGCTTATATTTGTGAGAGGTAGCACCTTATCTTTTCATGCATAAACTAACCACATCATTGTGACAGGAGCCTAAGGTACCACACTTATCTAAAAGAAGTTTTTTCTAGTGTGGGTGCTGTTTGAAAGAGCTGTACTATCATAATCCCTCATAAGCCATATTGCAGGAAACAAAATACTCTGGAGTTAGGAGCACATTTTGCTCTAGACTGCAGTACAGCCCTATGAATTCCAGGTCATCACTGATAACCTTCAATAAAACTGGTAATCTGTGATAATTTCAATAGCTTCTTCTCTTCTCTAACATTATCCAACATCATCACAAAGAAAGAAAGAGTGTAATTTGTGCTTCAGAGAGGGTTATGATCAAGGTGATGGAAATTTGGCTCAAAGCCTTCATTGGATTTCAAATTTTACACTGCACCTCTAGACAAACCTCTAGTGCAAACCAGATTCTCCAGTGAGAAGAGCTACAGGGCTATACCATACAGAGGTACAGGGTTATACCATGTACAAACCCTGTGCTTCTTAGGCATCTGCAAAATATAATACTATGATTTAGACCGTGGAAGAGTAACCATGCACTCTAAACAGTGTTACTGGCAGCATTTTATGCAGCAATTTTACTACAAATAACTTATAAACTAGAGCAGAAGTGAGAATTCTTTCTCTCTGATGGAAGGAAAGACTGTAATGTGTTTCCCTTCTTTATTTTTTCACACTGTGCAACCAAGAAACACAGGAAATTGAACAGCGTTTTAATATGGCAAGCTAAATAAAAGCTGGCCAAGAATCTAGAGTAAAGATGTCAGAAATCAGTCATTATTTTCTGATAGCAATCAGTAAGTGTGGCTGATTCATCTTATTTCTTGATGAAATAGTACTTAGCCATCAGTTCTCATCCAGAAAGTTATTTCTAAGAAGAATGTATTTATCTCATCCAATAAAATTATGCCCTTCTTTCCACCTAACCTTTTAGTATTTTACCACCTTTTACCTTGCCTTTAAACAACTCCCTCACTCGTAAGAGTGAGGGGTGTAAGAGTCTGGGTCAATCCCAAAATCTACACGGAGGCAAAATTATCCTTGCCCATCAAATAATTTCATACATTTCAGTGAGATTTTAGCATGAACGTACAATCACCAAGATTGCCACTTGGTGAAAACCAATGAAAAACTTTTTCTGCCCTGGCACAATATAAGTATCGTCACAGTTCACCAATAACTGGTTTTGACATCTTGCTCTAATTTCAGAGTTTATAAATATATATTTGTCTCTGTCTTTAATTATTTCACTATTACACAAATATTATCTTGTTTATTACATGGTGTACAATACTGTGTGAAAACATATGCTCTTGGACAGGATAAATAATTTTAAAAATTATTTTCCTCTGTGCCAATACTTAAATGGAAAATTCAAAATATTTCTCTTTCTTACAGTGCAATAATTCAAGCAGTAGAATATCTTGCAGTGGAGCAGATCTGAGCTGCACTGTTTGATGTTTATGCCATCTTTGTATACAGAAAGTACTTGTATGACAACATATTGCATTAAGAACAAGGCTATCATGCAATCTTAAATGTTTCTCCATATTAATGATTTGAAGATATCTTCTTTCCATATTCCATTATGTTGCTAGAGTGTCATTCAGAATTGATTTTTGATAGATTCAGCCTGGTGCCTCCATGACTACTGCATAGGTGCGGGGTAGCTTTAAATATTTATATTGTGCTACTGGTGATAACTATTATTCCAACTCAGTATAGTTTTAATGCATTTAAATGTCAGTGTTTCTCAGTTTAATTCATCATGCATACATTCAAATGCTTGTATACATATATTCAGTATGCATCTCCAAGGACCTAAAAAGACCTATTCATATTTTAGCAGCTGTGAGAAAGTGAGAATAGATTTCCTTTACATTCCTAACCGTAAACATTAATTAGGTGCTTGGTACTCATTAATGATTAAAAAACTCTTTGTAAA
Source organism: Eurystomus glaucurus suahelicus (assembly GCA_032159205.1). Classification (NCBI taxonomy): domain Eukaryota; kingdom Metazoa; phylum Chordata; class Aves; order Coraciiformes; family Coraciidae; genus Eurystomus; species Eurystomus glaucurus. Next base: position 112,158 of record JAVFHW010072885.1, read on the forward strand.
ATAATCCATCATAATTCTTTTATCACTATGCCAGCTCAAAGAACTATTTCATTGTACCGTGGTATCTATGATGGCAAAGTTAAAAATTATGTGTTAAAATAAAATCCGTTTATTTACACAGTTTGCTTCTATGGGAAAAAAAGTGGTTTTGCTGTCATACCTAGTAAGTTTCTGAATACAAGAATGTCATGCCTTATTATCTGTTTGTATGAATTTGTTGAAAAGCCATTGTGCAGTTGCCTATACACTCAGTGAGTTTTCTCAGGCTTAGCAATTGCAGCAGAATCTAAAAAAAACCTACTTGAACATTTATTTAAAATAATAACAAAATGTTGAGGGTTATCACAAAAAACCCCCCACCACCAAAAAAAAAAAGAAGAAACCAACCAAACACCACCTCCGCCAATCCCCCCTTTTCACAAACATGACTGGAACCTTGGCTTTCCAAGTGGTTCTATTTGCAATTGTTTGCTTAAGTAAAGTACAGAAGAAAGGAACATCACATTTCCAGGAGGTCTGACAAATGATTTCCAAGGTCAGGCATATGCACAAAAGAAACAATAGCCCTTCACTCTGCATCCTGTTACAGATTGTCTCCCTCTGCTACCTGTGACACTGCCTGTTTTGTGCCCCTGAAGGGTTATGAAGACTGCCACGTAGAATGGGTCTAGTGTTGTCCAAAACATGAGACTGAAGCTGCCCCTTGTCAGTACACTGCTAAACGTTCAGAGAATCCCTCTATTGATTTTCTTGGTGTGACTCCACCCCGGCTGTTTTCTCAGCCTAATGCTGCATCTCCAGAACGTGTAATAGTAATTGACCAGAACAAAGTGTCAGGACTAATTAATGTACTCTCATTATTGGTGAGAGTGCTGGTTTTCAAAGAATGTCCTCATTGTTATTTATGGCATTTAATTATGGTACAATCTTACCTAAATAATCAGTGTGTTGTAAAATAGTAGAGACAAACTACATAGCTGCAATGTACAACCACATTTGCACTGAACATTTAGACATTTCTGCAAGTCATGAGAAATTTAGGAAATTAGTACTGTTTTTTTAGCTTTTACAAAGCATGTGAAAGCATTCTATGCCTTCTAAATGGATTTACTCTAACTGCCTAATTCATTATTCTAAAACCATGAAGCAATTTCCTATTCAAAGCCCAGCTCACAGGCTCTCTGTAGTCAAGTATTTGAATTTCAGATTAGAAATGTGTTCATTTGGATAGCATGAAAGGAAAGCTTTGTTGTCAGCTTTGCTTTATGTTCTGCCAGCAGCCAAATCCCTCTTCTTCATCAGTCACCAGCAAAATACCAGACCTCCACTCTGGTCTCAACTATCTTGAAACAAACACAAATGCCTTTGGCCTTTATGGCCTAAACACTGGTTTGAGGTTTGCTGTTCTCTCCTCTCCCTTAATATTTTTTTAGGGATTATTTCTGACAGATGATATCAGCAAATGTTTAGATTATGCTGAGGTTTTCTTATCCCTACAGAAGGGGGCGGAGGAGGAGGAGGAGAGCATTTCCACAGTGGAGGAGAAGAGCTGGGACATTTGGTCCTGTTAGAAGCTCTGCAGTGTGTTACAGAATGGAAAGCTGAAGTGGCTGCAGCCCTTTCACCCTCAGCATGTTTCCAGATATCATCATCTATGCTGAATTTTAATTATGCTGCTGCTTGCTTGTTAGCAGCTACTTCTTTGCTGGCTTGGAAAAAATACAGAGAGCTGACAAAAGTCAGGGGCTGTGTTTCATGCAGAGTAAAACGAAGTTACCTAATACAGCCAGCAGGATAAAGAACTCTAAGCATTCATATCTTTGGCTAGTAGTATGGAAGTCAAGGAACTCTGGCCACATTTCTCACAGGAAAGAGATTGTCAAAGCTCTTCCATTGCTGTAAGATATTTCTATTAGGTTTAGGTCTACACCATGGAAGGATAAACCCAGCACACCCTTCTATTAATTAAAAGCAAACATTCACACAAGGAATGTTGTAACCTAAACATGAACTTTAATGGTTGTAACATAGCTGGAAGCAAAAATAATTACTAGCAACGATAGAAGACATTGAGATATTTGTAATCCCTTTGCTTTTGAATACAATAGCCCCTATATAGTCACAATAAGATCTTCAGTATAGGAAATGGTAATAGAAGATCTCTTTCCTGATACTGAGGCTGTGCAAATAATTGATTTCTCAGCTGAACAGATGAAGTGGAAGAACTAAAAAAAAAGGTTCAATCCAGGCTGAATTTAAATTTTCTTTTTTTTTTTTTTTTTTCTTCCTTGCATTAATGAAGGTAGGAAGAAGTTCATCCAGCCTGGAATCTCTGGCTGGACTTTGACAGCAATATATCACCCTGGGCAGCAGAGAGACAGGAATAACCTAAGGCAGTGTCACATGGACCGTTCCCCTCCCACCTGATGTGCAAGTTGGTGTCCTGGGTGGTGCCTGTGTTGCCAGTCCAGCAACAAGCCACAGGATCCAGCTACCTCCAGCTACAGCACTCTGTGCTGAGGCACATGGCTCCCTTGGGTGGACAAACACATATCTTTCCTCTCCATAACTCCCTCTGTAAACCTCTGCCTGTCAAACCAGGCTACAGGAGACACAGGTCCCTGTCCCTTCTCCAGTGGGTGAAAGATGCCTCAGTCAACAATTTCCCCTTTGCATAAGGAATTATGCCAGCAGCTGGAGGTGAGTGTCCTGATCAACAGCTTAAAGATACCCTAGGGAGTCAATTTTTAGAGTAATTTAATGACTCTGGTTTCTATGCAAAGTGGAAAAGACCCCAAAGAAAGTATTGAAAGATCCCCACATCACTGAATCCAGAGACTGATGGGGAGTTCATCTCAGTTCATTGAAACTGGGAGGTCTCCATTGAAATCCCTGTCCAAAATCAGGCACAAAGCAGGTTTCTGTTTCCACGTCTGGCTCCTGGGAGAGTGAGCACTGAGTATTCCACCCAGCTCTAAATGACACATTGTTCCAATATGTGTTTCCAACTGTTAAAAGTGAAGACAAATGAAGGCATGCTGCTATGCTCATTGACAAGGTTCCTGGCACTCTATTTCACGGTTAGCAGAAATGGGTCTAAAAGCCTACAGAGTTAAAATTGTTTCATTCAAGAATTCTCTTGTAGTCCAATTGTATGCTTTACAATATTCAAATGCAACTAATATTCAGGTCAGGATTCTGACTGGCTGCTAAATACCTTCTAGTTCTCTCACGGAATTTGTTTCCTCAACCTCAGATTATATGAAGAGAATTAGAGAGCATTAGTATACATTATATAAAAGTTAAATAAGAGTGCCAAGAATTCAAATGCAAACCATTTTAAGTTAACAATGACATAAAACTATTATATTGCAAATAACATACTCAAGCTATTACCAATGCTCACACTTTTATTACCCTGAAGCACAACAATTTTCTCCATACTTAAGCCATTCTGCAGTGCTGTAGCTAATACCAAGCTTCATAATCTCTTATAACTTAACCAAACTCTATAATTAGGCACATTCTACAGCTGTCAGGGCAGCATGGCTGCCATCACATATGACTGTCATGGAAGAACACATGCTGTGGTTTAGAGGACCAAATCCTAAAATTTTTGTTAGGACTTCTTTGTGAAAAAGAGTCAGGAATTCAAGTTACCATGAGCTTGCTACATCAGCTAAGGTGATGCATTACTACATTTCCAGAGAGAGGGGGAAAAGGGCTTCCACCATCAGAATACATCAAACATTTTTTCCACTACTTTGTCATCCACACTGAACAATGGCGCAGCAGCAGATACATAGGACCATTTTCTCTTAAAATCCACAAGCATGGAAGTGTGTAAAGGATTCTATTTTCACATTACAGCCCACAGAACCTGTATGTTTAAACAATCTAATTAGACATCTAATTAAAAGACATCTAATATAAGGCCGTAAGTAACCAAGCTAAAACCATCCTCTTCCCCACTACCTTTTCAAAAGGCAATATGTAGGAAGTGACTATCGTGAAAGTTCAATACCCTAGATTAGCCAAAGCACCATCTGTAGTTCTAGGAGAGGTCTCTAAGAAGCAGGTGATACAAAACTATGCTGGAAAGCAGCTTTGCAGAAGAGGACATGGGGTTCTGGTGGAGCCAGCATGTGTTAGCAAGGTGCTCTTGCCACTAAAAAGATAAATGGTATCCTGGGCTGCCTTACATAAAGTATTGCCAGCAGATTAAAGGTGATTGATCCTCCCCTTTGAAGGGAAACACTTTTCCCTTCCCTTTTTTTTCCCCAGTGAAAACAAACACTTTTTCACTGTAAGGGTAACCAAGCACTGAAGCAGGTTGCTCTGACTCTTGACAGAGTCTCTATCCTTGGAGATATTCAAAAGCTGCCTGGACATGGTCCTGGTAAACTATCCCTAGGTCATCTGCTTGAGCTTGGGGGTTGGACCAGATGGCCTCCAGATGTCTTTTCTGCACTCATCTGTTCTGTGGTTCTGTGTTGCCTGTGCTATGCCTTGGTCCATTCTCCAAACAGCATCATTCCCTAGGACCTGCGTATGTAACTGAGCATTAGGGCTAGACTATGTTAAGTAAAAAAAAAAAAAAAAATTATTCATATAGATCTGTATATGCATGTAGATATATATTTTTTCATATTTGTTTATTTATGCACACAGACACACAAAGACTTGTCTATAGCATAAAAAGCTAGAGACTTTTTAAGTATCAGCTGTGTTGTGCAATTTCTTTTGATTTCTACTCTAATACAAAGCTGATATGCAAGTTAACCAACATCTCAGCATCTCATACAGTAATTAAAGTTGACTAGTACAGAGACTTGTAAACAGCAGTTTGGTAAGGAATTGTAAGAAACTACTACTTCAGTAACAATGATGTTTACTAAATTCAAAGAATGATCTTCAGTGTTCCTCAGGCTTATTGTGTGGTTAGGAAGTCATTATACCCTGTAGTTCTATTTTTAAAGTGCATTTACTGGCTGCATCAGCAATTTAATTAAGAAATAAAAAATTGTATTCAAATGCTCTCTGAAAAAAATACCGGTTTTAGCCTGACAGTGAACATAAACACCCATACCTTGATCACTTAAAACTTAAGCAGGATCTCCTTTAAAAGGAAGCCAGCATTTTCAACATTATGCAGGTGGTCTGTTTCTGTCCTCCACTATTGCTCTGTTCCAAATAAAATGAGATGTAATTATTTCTTTGTGTGATCTACCTTCTGATATTCTCTGCCATAATCTCCTTCCTTATGGAGTCCCTGATCCTAACCTATTTCCCCATTTTACAAATCACATTAATTAATCCGCCTAGTGCCTTGCTCATCTCAGCACAGTCTTCCTGAAAGATCAAAACCAGACTAGTTACGCAGTCTCAGGATGACACAGAGCTTGTCTCTGTTCCCATGCAAAACGATAGTTTAATCACTTTACAACAACTTGCCTCAAGATGTAACAAAGTAGAGAAAGGATTTGAGGGACTCATCTTACCAGAATCAAAACCAAGATACTACAGGACAGCCTACTCTGGCCTTAAAAACAAAATGTGATAACAATAACTGCAATTTGGCTGTCCCACCAGGTATTGAACACGTATTTCATTAAGATGCAAAAAAAGAGCTGCTATTTCAATACCTGCAAAATCCAAGTCCTGACATTTGGCTTTCCTGTTTATGTGTCCATTGTGCTTGTCCAGATGAAGGTTCTTCCCATATGACTTACTGAAGAGCATTATGTGTCACAATAGTTTTACTGTTAAAAATAAGTAAGCCACAATACAATAGTTCCCCATGACACAGTACATAAAAAGATGAATAAAGTAATGTCAGTGTCCTGTCATTTTCTTTCCTAGAAAAAAAGAGTGCTGTCTAGCTAGAGAACTCCTATTCAGAACATGCTGTTACTACAACAGTAAAAGCTGAGAGTCCAAGCTACAGAACACAGGAAGAGTCTTGGGAGAGGGATATAAATAGTATTTCTGGGAGTGTACACATACAAGCATACGTTTAGAAATGCTTGGGTTTTAAAAATCTTACTCACATAGCACAAAACTGTGATCAAAGCAACAGTGATTTTTTTTAAGCAAACTGGCAAAGTAACATGTTGTGCCACAGGAAAGGTTTTTTAAATGAAGTGCATGGCTTGCATAAACAGAAAATGCTCAACACACTGTATTTATGAGAAAAATGTATTAACATGCCAAAGGTCATATTTATGCAGCTCTGAGTTGCCTCAAACTGAGGCAGAGTTTTGTTGATTTCCTAATGAGATTTCCACTAGCATGCAAAAAGAGTGAGCCTTGGCATAAGGCTAGATCTCAGACATTTCCAAAGCTCCACAGCTAAGCTCCCAAAAAATCACAGCAGACTTGCCCTTTCAGTTCTCAAAAAATTAAAACCAAACCCAACATAGTCTGCGTTAAGCCAAGTGTCCTTAACTTTGAGCTCTGCTATTTCTCTGGGACAGTAATGCATTCTGGGATACAAAATATAAAGCAAACCCTGAAAAGAGATACCAGAAGAAAAACACAAACTGATTGACAGAGAGACAAATCTCTCCTGGTTGAGTGTCACCAAAATTGAGGGGCAGCTGTTTAGAGCAAACTGGATAACGGGAGACATGCTGAGAAAAAAAACAATATTAGTCAATGGAAGTAGATTGGATTTAGAAAGGAAGGAGAATGCAGGTCAGGAGAACAGCGGAAGAGTGGAAATAAACCATGTGGGTTACAAGGCAAAACTGAGACTTCAAAAAGTTCAAATAAGCATCTGAACTTTGGAAGCCTTACAGTTACAGAGTCAGACTTGGAAACCCTTTGATGTTTGCCCTGCAGTATTTTCAGCTGGGTGAAGAAAGACCCAGAGGCTCATGAAAAGAGCAGCTCCTTTCCCCAAACTCTCACAAGACTTGCCAATGTGACACCCATCTATAAGAAGCGCAGGAAGGATGATCTGGGGAACTACAGGCCTGTCAGCCTGACCTCGGTCCCAGGAAAGGTTATGGAACAGTCCATCTTGGGGGTGATCACACGGCAAGTGCAGGACAATGGGGGGATCAGGCCCAGCCAACATGGGTTCATGAAGGGCAAGTCCTGTTTAACCAACCTGATCTCCTTCTATGATCAGGTGACCCGCCTAGTGGATAAGGGAAAAGTGGTGGATGTTGTCTATCTGGATTTCAGTAAGGCATTTGACACCGTTTCCCACAGCATTCTGCTGGAGAAGCTGGCAGCTCATGGCATAGACAGGAGGACTCTTCGCGGGGTTAAAGACTGGCTGGCTGGCCGAGGCCAGAGGGTGGTAGTGAATGGAGTAAAATCCAGTTGGCGACCAGTCACAAGCGGTGTCCCTCAGGGCTCAGTTTTGGGACCTGTCTTGTTTAATATCTTCATCAATGACCTGGACGAGGGAATTGAATGCACCCTCAGTAAATTTGCAGATGACACAAAATTAAGCACAAGTGTTGATCTGCTTGAGGGTAGGAAGGCTCTGCAGCGGGATCTGGACAGGCTGGAGCGATGGGCTGATGTCAATTGTATGAGGTTTAACAAAGCCAAGTGCTGGGTCATGCATTTTGGTCACAACAACCCCCAGCAACACCACAGGATTGGGGAGGAGAGGCTGGAAAGCTGCCTGGCGGAAAAGGATCTGGGGGTGCTGGTGGACAGCCAGCTGAATATGAGCCAGCAGTGTGCCCAGGTGGCCAAGAAGGCCAACAGCATCCTGGCCTGTATCAGAAACGATGTGACCAGCAGGAGTAGGGAGGTGATTGTGCCCCTGTACTTGGCACTTGTGAGACCACATCTTGAGTACTGTGTCCAGTTTTGGTCACCACAGTACAAGAAGGACATTGAGGTGCTGGAGCGGGTGCAGAGAAGGGCAACGAAGCTGGTGAAAGGGCTGGAGAGCATGCGCTATGAAGAGCGGCTGAGGGAACTGGGTTTGTTTAGTCTGGAGGAGACTGAGAGGAGACCTTATTGCCCTCTACAACTACCTAAAAGGAGGTTGTAGCGAGGTTGGTGTTGGTCTCTTCTCTCAAATTAGTAATGATAGGACGAGGGGAAATGGCCTCAAGTTGCATCAGGGGAGGTTTAGATTAGATAT
>JAVFHW010072886.1:0-10349 GCA_032159205.1 Eurystomus glaucurus suahelicus
AGATCTCATTGTGAAGACCCTGTTATTTCTATGATATACATTTCAGCACATATACTAGTATTCAGTGAGCAGGTAAATAATTTGAATTAACATACACTGATTGAATGAACAACATGGATTTCTATGAGGCAAGATCTTTGCAGATGGATGCATCTATACATAAGTTCTAAATATGAAGTATAATAGCACCCTGGTTTATTCTCCTTCATTCGCTCTTCCACCTGTTGTAATCAGCAGTGGAAAAGTAGGTTACAAAATCTCAGACTCCCTCTTTCTTTTCATATTGATGTGCTCTGAATGATTGAAAGGAGGGAATAATGAACAAACCCTTGACTTTCCTTTTGGAAGCACATCCAGAGTACAGGGTGACATTGCTTTCTACCTTTCGTGACCATCTGTATTTTCCCTTAGGAGCAGTGTGAAGCAGAATTACTGACAAGGATGTTATTTATCCATAAATACATGAGGCAGAGCCATGCAGTGAGGTACTAAGGGTTGCTTCTTTCTGATCTAAGTTTCCAGTCTGTAAGGACAGGATGCTATGGAGCTTGTTGAGATGTTTCACAACTGTGATTGGAGTTGCAACTCTGGCTGATGGTAGCCTGAATGTGCTCACATTTATCAACCTACTGTGTGAAGAGTAATAGTGGGTTAGCTAAGGTACTAGTAAACATGGGACAGTCAAAAGTTATTTACAGTGTACTTCTTCACATACAAATTTTTTTTACCTTATGTTTGAACATGCATAGTTAAGAGTAAGGAAATATTAAGTGTTATCCTACTATTATTATGCAATAAGCTATTGAACATTTGTGGGATCGTTCTGAGATTAACACTTCTAGGCTTTTTAGCATCATAAAATATTAGAATGTAATCCATTTACTGGTGCATGAAAAATGTGTCTACATTAGCAGTCTGGTTTGCTGAAGGATGCAGATTTGCTTTGCATCTGACCTTGGAGCCTTGCAGCCTTCAACTGAGCACACTCTGAGTGCACTTCTGAGGTGTGTTTCCTTCAGGTGAAAAAGGGTGAAATTACCTGAATGCAGGTTCCTTCCGCAGCTAGCACTCTGTGCATGCTGATGGATACCAAGGGCAATGTGCAGCCAATGCTGGCTTAATTTCCAGTAAAGATGCAAAGTGGGCCTGTTGCCTTGGAACTAGGGCACACTGGAGGAAACTGAAGCTCTCTCCTTCCCGCTTTATACCAAAATATAGAAGTACGGTAGATGTGCCAACACACTTGATCTGCAGACTTGGCTCAGATCTGAGGGGAGGGTTGCAAAATTGTGTGTAGAAAAGAAATATTATATGGCATGTTTATGTTACCTTAAAGCCAAAATAGTCCTCCCCACTCAAAAAGCACCTTAGTCTGATGAGGCTATAGAAATGTATTAGCACTGAGGAACTGGAAAAGACAGCCAAAGGGGTCCTTAGAAAATTCTGTATGCAAGTGTATGGATTCCAGAGTTTGCATACAAATTTCCTGATAATACATAGGGTTTGTGTGAATATCCTTGCTTGTTTTCTTTTGCTTGAAAAAGTGGGGTAAACATAAATTTAGTTTTGTAGATATTGCTATGTGGTAAAAAGATAGAGCTAAAGGTAAGCAGAGATTTTTTTGAATTATTGTGCTCTACTTATTTTCCAAATGAGTTGTTTTCTTGTGAGCTACCACAATAGTTAGATACTAGGGTGAGGAAACATAAAAAGTCTATTACGCCTCTAGTCAACTGAACAATAGGATTATGTACACAGGAGCAAATGCCTTTCAGTTATTGAGAGATGCAGTTGATGTTTCCTATTAAGAACAAGAAGACTTAGTCTAGAGGCCAATGCACTTTTTTGAAGGTCAAAGGAAATTTCCCATTGAAGAATCAAAGCCAAGTCTATTTTAAAAGGACTTAGAGAGAAAAGCGTTTGTTGATGTGAACCAAGAGTTATTGTCTTAGTTGACCAGCAACAGGGAGTGGGCTGGTTAATTCTGTACGTGCTGAGTCAAATCTCCAGTTGGTGTAAATCAGGGCATCTCTACAGATACAGCATTTGCCTACTGACCTTCAGTGCTTGAGGTCTTCTGTGCTGGAAGTGCCACTCTCCCTTCTGCCTTCGGGTGTCTGCTGTGTTAATGTAGCTTCAAATGAATTTCAGACATGCTTTTTAATCTGCCAGGGTGCTGAGAATGTGGAAAAAAACTTTTTTTTTTTTCAGTCTGTAATTTTTAATGATAGAGCCAATTGAGTATTTGTGCAGATTGCCTAGTTTTTTATAAGGTTTTTTTTATTGTTGCACTAATTAGCATACCAAGGTGGGTGTTAGTAAGCTACTAACAGATGTTTCTGTGTTAATTGTTTCTTGAATATAAAATTACAATATACAATATGTAAGATAATATTTAGCTCTTATGCTGTCCCACAAGCATCATGCTTATGACAGCTGCCACTACATGTAATGCTGGACACAGAACTACCTAAACCAGATGAGTATTTGTGATGTCTGCCACCTGCTGTGCTCGCTGCCCTCTCCCTTGGTGGATCTAGGGTGAGGAGGAATGGTCCAATTGGGACATGCAGCTGGCTGAGCCGGCTGCCCTGGCAGGCAGCTTGGAACTCAGTCTCCTTTGGCACAGCAACCATGCGTGCAGCATGACCTCCGTGGCTGCTGGCCTTGCTGCTCTGTGCTTGCTTTCTCTCATTTCAGGAATTTAAGTATTTACTTGCATTCTTTTTTTTTTTTTATTTTCCCAATTAATATCTTTTGTGTGTTGCTTCAGTACTTGCTGATAATTGCATAACAAATGAGCCAGAAATAAGTATTGATTTGCTTTTTAGGTATGTGGAGGATTTTATTAGGGATAGTCCTACAGCTAACCCTAGCTAAAAATTTGAAGGATGGGACTAAATCCAGTCCTTGGCATAATGTCACTCTGCATGCAAACCAAAGTGCATTTCAGATGACTCAAGGCCACAGTTCTGCAATACAGTGACAGGAAAGTGTGGAGGAGAAGAGGAAGTTGGAGAAGTAGCGAGCTACCCTAAAGCCATTTAAGTGCCCTAAGCAACCACTGTACTTCACTCATGCTAGTAGAAATATAGCTAAATTTCACACCATACTGCAATTTTGCTCTCATCTGAAATATTTTTTACACTTTAGCTGTCTGATTACCCTTTGATGTTACTAAGCAAAGTGTATATATAAGACGTATGTACAAGAAATCTCTGCTTCAAAAATTAGAGATGGTCTGTAATTAACATAATTTATTTGACAGCTTCACCGTATGCCTGTCTTAAAATATATTGATGATTTTTATTTTTTTGATGTTTAATTTTCGTTCTGTTCCACTTAGGTTAAATGCTAAATTGACAGAAATGAAGATGCCTTTACATTAGACATTTTTGTATTTATAATGTATTAGGGTAAATTGTTTGCACTATCAGTCCAAAATGGTTTTGAGCACTGGGGGGGGAAGGGACCCCCATTTATCTTTCCAGTCTTCCTTGGAAACAAAGATTAAAATAAAGTGGCTGACACAGAGAAAATTGTATATAGGAATGTGGAATCAAAGCAGTGTAAACATAAAAATGTTCTCATTAATTTATGTGAGTGATTTTGCAAAAAAAAAAATGAAATTCACACGGTTTTTAACATTTGTAACATCAGTACTAAACTGTTGGAATAATGCAATGTATATTATCAAATGTATTGTTTCTACAGTGAAGTGGTCTTATGAGTCCTTGACTAATGTTTTGCCTTTTTTTAATAAAATAAAACAGGGATTTCGTTTAGATGGTAAAGATAATGAATTGCCTTAAATAAATTGCCTTCATGCTAGGGGAAGTAGTGGGTTGGGGCTCCAACTATAAAAATGTAATATAGGTCAATTAATATGAGATTTTTTTCCCCTACTGGACTTACAATTCATTCTTAAAGTACGTTTAGGAAGAAAAGAGTGGTTTTTTTATTTCATATGTTCTCCTTCCAGTTAATATAACAAGCCAGTTCATTTTTTTCCTCTGTCTTTAGGAAACTAAATAATGGTTTGCATTCCCAATTTCTTAAATTTAATTAACTTGATACAACATTCTGTGATAACTGCATGAAAAAATAGTAAGAAATATGTTTTGATTTATTTTGCATCATTTCAAGTTTTTGTGCCTCTCTAGGTTGATATAAATTATCTCTAGGTTCATATGATGAGTTAAAGACTAAGAGTAACAGGAAAATTATAAAAGTCTTGCTCTCAGAGATATAACATCTTCAGTCTATATTAGAAGACTTATGAGGATAAATGAGTGGTCAATTTTTAAAAAGGTTTTAAAATATAATTTTAAATACTAAATTTTTGTTTATAGCTTATTATACAGCATTTAAAGATTGGTGGTTTAAAATTAATGTAGGTTTCTAAACTTTCACAGTGCACATAGGAAAGCTAGACAAATTCTAAGATTACCATTGTATTTAAGTTTAGGTCAAGTTTTCCAGCTCTGTATTTGAATCTGTAATTAATTTTGACATACAGTGCTTGACAAGAGAATCACATTTTTAGAAAAGCAGTTTGAGGGTAGCCTTTATAAATGCTAAAGATGAACATTCTTAAAAGGTGGAAGGAAGAAGTACCCTCCAACTTTTAAAAGTAACAGAAATATCAAATCTTGGATCTTCCAGAAAGATCTATGTCATTATACACATATAGCAAGTTGTAAGTTGCTCATTAGTGACTCTGATTGTCTCAGAAGCTAGAAGAAGATATGATGGGATAATATAAGCTTTTGCAAAAACATGAACAGGTATTTAATTTCAGACACTGTGACTTGTTCCCCTGAAAGCCACTGAAACTATTCTATGCTTAAATGTAAGAAATTATATATATAGGTATTAAGAGGCCTAATATTGCAAGGTAAATAATATGAGAAATAATCCCCAAATGTAAGTGCAGGATTAATCAGTTTTTGACACTTGTGTTCTCTTTAAATAACTGCTTGAGTTCTGGGTGGAATTAATACATCCATATTTTTTTAAAACACAAAAATGTTGGTGTCAAATTTTGTCTATCAAGATGTGATGCAGGATGCCTGATCATTTCTTAATTTATTCTTTCAAAATGAGTGATGCGTCAAATTAGGCAGCTGACAGTTAGTCTCATTTTACAAACACTGTATGTGGACAGATCTAGCCATAAAAATAATATTGTTTCCTAACTCACAACATGGAAGAAAGGCAAATGTGATGATGACATAACTTCTCAAGCAAAATTTGAGACTTTTTCTGGAAATACAGATCTTGGAAAACCTGCAGTAAAGTTGCAAAAGGTGAGTTAGGTCAAATTCTGTAGTCCGTTAAAAACCCTGAGCGCTCTGTTAGCTCAAAAAAGACATTAATTATGTTAGAAATGCAAGTTAATTGAATAACTGAATTTTCTCCGTATCAAGTTTATGTAGGCAAAATCATTCTCTTTGATTGGAAAACTGCTTTTGGAAAAGAACTTCACAAGTCATAGTCTTTGTAGCTGGGGCCGTTAGTTAGTGACACCACAGAGCTGATTTAGCATTGTCTTATCATAACCCAGTGCTGTAGTGCCAGAAACCTGTCAGTAAAGCTTATGTGACATGCTAAACTGTCATTTGCTGAAATGCTGTGGCAAACTGAATCCAGAAGTTATTGATTTGAAATAATAACATTTTGCTGGGGAGAGAGAGGAGAAGGAAAAGAACTAGCTACAAAGCCAGAAAAATAGGACCTCTATACCACTAGTCAATAGCAGGGAGCTTGTAGTAGGTATTTAAAGAAATTTAGGTTGATGTTCTTGTAAAATACCCAGAAACCCCCCCAGCTCCTTGTGTTATCTGCATAAATGGTCCATTGATTTAATCATTATTAATTAATAAAACAACAAAACCAGATGAAATAAAACATCTAACTAATCAAAATAAAAAGTCAGTCACGCTTCTCACTAGTTTCCTGAAAGAGTAAGATGACTAGCTTAGTTCTCTCTGTTACTAAATGCATATTTTCTGAAGATAAAACACAACAAGGATCTTCACTATCTACACTATAGTATTTAGCAAGATGAGTGACAAAAACATGACAATACAAGAACTGACACATACCCATCATAATTCCTCTTTGGCAAACTGGCGACAAATGCAAGAAATTATGATGGTGTATGTATATTTGTCATTCTTTAGCTATGACAGTATGAATTTAAGCTATGAATATAAGACAAAATCTTTCGTATTGAGCCAGTTAATGTACCTGTGAGAGCACTCTTATGAACACCTATTTTGACCAGCTGTGTAGCACCAGAATGTCACATAACTTTTTAATCGCTGGATAATGTGGTACCATTTTTTGTGGGATAGTTTTTTTTTCTTAGAAATTGCTTCCTAAGGGAGTACATTAAAAAAGTAACATATTTGTTCAGTGCTGATCTTCAGAAAATATAAGAAGTCTACAAGAAATAATGAATCAAAGGCCCAAGCAATTTGTCTTAAAAAAGAAAAATAATCCCCTGAAACTTTGTAGGGGAGAAAACCTATAGTTTCATATAATGGTGCTTACAGATGAACTTTCATTGGAGTTTCATATTAAAAACAATAAAGTAGAATTCTTTTAATTATTTCATTTTATACTTTATCTATGCTTTTCTGGGAGTTATAAAATAAAGTATCTATATTTCCAAAGTAGTGATTGCACTCTTAAAAGAAGCAAATCCTTAATCATTTCCCATTTTTCTTCATCTTATTCAAAATAAAGTGATAGTTACCTGTAATGTATTAAAGTGTAGAATGATCATTACCTATTAAAGATAAACTGTATTAGTAATTTAATTATAACAAACTGCTAAGAATCTTCTTCCTCTTTTTGTTTCTTCATAAAAAGGACAAGTAAAGTAAAACCAAAGAACCAATGTCAAAGAAACTCTGTTTCATTGCCTGGCTTCATGAAACTTTTGCACTATACTCCTTAGAAGTAATTGTTCTATTGTATCATGCTTACATTTTTATGATCTACGCTCAAATTTCCACTTTAGCCCCGAGTATGACTGTCAGGAACATTATAAACTAAAAAAAAAAATAGTTTTTCCCATTTTTTTAATATGCATGCACATACACAAAGACAGAAAATCAGAACAGAAATTGTATATAGTGATGAATTACCCACCATTAGAAGAGTTTAGCACTTAGATGAGCTAGTAATGAAATAATTTCACTTGTCTACCTTATGTATGAACTTACACGACAAACTCATTTAAGTATATTGTTTTATAAATATGAATACAATCAATGGTTGACTTTATAAATATAAAGCTGTTACTTGTGGTGGTTTAACAGGAAATTAAGTAGGGGCAAATTCTCAAAATCATAATATTTCATAAGTTTTTGTTTTCAAACTGCCCCCCTGGTAACAATGTCACGAAAGCTAATCCTTGCAGATGGATGTGAGGTCTCATCACTGTATTAGCTAAGCAATTCTATCCTTCTTTGAGTCCTGTATTTGGAATACTTGGTTATTTGACTTAGTCTGAAGAATAATTCCTATGGCACATGTCTACCTTTATTAGCATAGCATTGATACAAAAACCAGGAAAGCTGGGGAGTTTGACTTTGAAGATTACTAGAGTAGTTGTTTAAAATACTGGTTGACTGGAGAAAAGTACCTCATGATATATTTGATTGACTCAGGAAAAAGTACTTGCGGCTTGCAGCCTTTCTTGCAGCCCATATGCTAGACTTTTTCCCTTCTGCTAGAAATGGTGTTTTATGGTGTTTTACAGCTGTCCCAAAGGCCCCTTAGGACTGTTGGTGGTGAGGTGACCTAAGTTTCCAATATCCATTGGGCATATAGTTTGATGCACAATGAACTCAAACAAAGTGTTTTATGCCCACATGCATCCCCTTAAGTAAGCCTCTCAAAAATGAACAAAATATATTTTGTAAGTGGAAACGTAGTCAAGAGGCCTAATGAAATATGGTAGGAGGGAATGCTTCAAAAAGACATTGCTAAACACTTATAAAAATATTGTACCTGGACAATTGGATGTTATTTTGTAATTTAAAGGTCTAGTCACTATTTACTTTCAAAATACTTTTAGACGTAAAACTAAATCTCGGGAATTAACATGTAATAAATGGAAACACTTAAAAAAAACCCAAACTACTCCTTCAAGTGCTGCTTCAGAGTTAAATATTTTGCTGCTTTAATATCTTCTCAAATGAACTGTGTTTATCCTGTTAACAATTGTGTAGCCTCATTAATATAGTTAATGAATTGATTTTACTGTTAAGATGCTCAATGCTACCTACAGATAACATCATGAATATTTAATCAACCATTGATCTCAGTCAGCAGATCCAAACATCAGTCAGTCGTATCGGATCAGTCTTCATAGTTGCTTTGCATGCTATCAGTTACTTGTTGAATTAAAGATATTTTGCCATTTCAAGATATCGCAGAGTCTTCTCTTCTGTAGGAGGAAGAGCTCCCAGCTCCCCTCTTTGACATCACTGACATACGCATTTGCCTGCTCGTGTTTTAATTCCTTTCAATCTACTTTTCCCCTCTGAAAAGGAAGAAGCTGGAAGCTCAGTTTTATAGCTTTTCAAATTTCTCTGGCACAATGTTACTAGTCTAGCTGCCCTATAGTACAGAGTCCATTAGAGGTTTGACTTCAGAATTACTCCTTCCGATAGTTCAACAGTTCTGCCTATGGTGAAGCAAACGGATTCTGACATTCACTCCATCAGTCTACTAGATATTTTTTATCTTCCAGTCCAGAACACACATATTATGCTCTGCAAGAGATGAGCTTTTTCACAGAATGTGTTATCTGCTTGATGCCTGATAGCAACGTTAATGACTCTGCTGATTCTTTCAGTTTGGAGAACTGTAAAGACAGGATCCCTTCAGATCCTGTTCTCTTAAAGACAATTCTGTTCTCTCAAGGATCTAGCTTATGTCCCACACTTATACCTATTTCAAAAGGGGAAAAAAATGTTTCATACAAGATTCTCCAAATATGTAGTAGTGAGGTAATAGAGAAAAACAGTATCTCACCCCATTCATGAATAAGTGGTCACAGAAAGCCAGACTTTCCACTCAAATGAGATAGTCTTGCCTTACTCTGAAAACTAACATAATGTAATGAAACTTTTAACAGAACAACAGAAAAAAAAATTCTCTTCTTGACAATATTCTGTGGAAACATCTTTAAAATATTGAAAGGAGAGGTGCTTGTTGAGGTGCATTCTCCTGGTGATTATCACTTCTGGTGATTATAACTTACTACTCACTGGACAGAAAGACACGTTTAGTCTAGTGGGTAAACTCACTGAATATGAAGTCAAAATTTGTCAAAATTTTTCATAAAATGCTACTGGAGGAGTGCTTGTCATTGCACCAAAGTGTTATACAACTGAAGACCACAGAATGATGGTGGTTAGTACCACTACACTCACCTGAGACACAGGCAACTTTAAGCTGTTACTCTGAAGTAGGCAGAAGCAGAATGCAATTCACTCCCTGTGTATTTTTAGTGAATACTAAACCACGGTGTTACAAGGCTGTGGTGGCCTTTTTGCGAATAGTCCCCAAGAGCCCTTATGCCTGTTAATTCATCCTAGAAATTCTTGAACAGGGTTGATATTCTTCTTGTGTTTCTGTTATTCTGAATCATTTAGCAAATTGAGTTGAGTTGCACTTTTTCAGGAAATCAAATAGTTTTAAATGTATGAGGAAGAATTGGTGAAAAGTATTGTCTCACTATGAAAATGCTGTTGACTTCCAGCTTAGCAGCATCCTCTGAAGCCCAGAAGTTTAACTTTGATGTTTAAATTAAGTTCCTTTACCACTGGATTCACCACCACTGAAGTGATATCATCCAAAAATGTCGCAAGTCATCAATATTAAAAACAAGCAGTGAAATTTAAAAGGGTGATATCCATGATTTTGACAGAAGCAGTTTTGCTGACTAGTGCTTAATAGTGTTATGCTAATAAATACATAAATTCTATTGGAATTTTAGCTCCCTTTGTTGCTTAACGTTTTTTACAATACAGATTTAGTAGAGATACTGCTTTCTTAGACTTTATAAGGTTAACATTACACTCTGTTCAAAAAATAGAGTGCTGAAACATCGTTTGTCTTATTGTCATATATCTTGTCATATTTCTTTCATTGAAATATTTTTTCCTTTTTTTCTTTATCTCCCTATAATTGAATGGGATATATTAAAAAAAAAAAGTGAGGAACTCTTCCACCGAAGGCATGTTAATCCCCTTCTCTCAGAAGGTCATTAAACATCATCAAACTACTGGATTTCTGAAAGCTGATCCACTGCAAATAGACAATGA
>JAVFHW010072888.1:0-11431 GCA_032159205.1 Eurystomus glaucurus suahelicus
TGAGGAAACAACCTTGTCTTCAGGGAAAAGGATGGACTTGAAGTAAAGGCAGCGGTTCCTTCTGCTGGTCTTAGTCTGGTCTGGTTTAACAGCAGATGGGCAGAAGCTGGCGAAATGTGTTAGCTGTGGTGGGCCTGGGAAAGCCAAAGTGGGACAGGTCTGGTTATGTGGAGGGAGAAATTAGATGAGTTGAGAAGCATGTGGTTCTCCTCCATGCACTGCTAGAAAGCACTGCGCATGTCATACAGTGTTCTTTCCAGTTCTTAAATGCTTAGGTCATTGGGTTGAAGCGTTCTTATGGATCCTGGTCCGTTCTCACCGATCCGGGTCATGGCCTGGCAGACTCAAAGTGGCCTGTCCAGCAGGTAAAGAGCCTTTTGGCCCTGCTCTTAGGGAGGATGGTGAATGCTTCGCTTGAATGCTGGGCTTGATGACTTCTTGGTGGGAGCAGCTCTCCTTGGAACGTTTAGTTAGATCCCAGTAAATGAATAATTGACTGCAGGATGAACGCTTGCTAACATCTCGTTTGTGTGTTTCTGTAGCTTACTGGAGGTTTTGGCTGTGTGTCAGCGTTGTGTATGAGCTCTTCCTCATCTTCATACTCTTTCAGGTGAGTAACTTTGACCTCTAGTTACTAAATGCCAGTTTAATGTGGATATAAAATCCTTTGTGCTGTTCCTGGGGATTCTCACTGACTACAGGAGAAGCTCTTTGCTTTTTGTGCTCACTGTGCTATTTAATGAGAGTTCTAGGTTGAGGAAAATTTATAGTAGTATAAAAATATTTCACCTTGTCCAACCTCCAGTGGGGCTCAGCCCAGGTCAGACCCTGCAGTGAAGTGTCATTAACCAAGCTGGTGAGAAGCCAGAGGTCTTGTTTAGATCAAGCCATCAGGAGCTGGTGCTCATGCTCGGTCTCTGCTCTGCCAGACTGGATGTGACTTGCTGACGTTTTGTACCAGCTGTTAGTTTCTTAGATCCTACAGAGTGGAGTGAATTTGTCTTGTTTAACCTTTCGAAGTGCCTTTTTGCTTTGATAGATTCTTTGAATGTTGGTGTTTTGGGTTTGGCTTGTTTGGTTTTTACTTCCTTGGAGTTTTTTTTTGGTAAACTGCAACTTCATACGCAGCTTTGTGTAGTGGCAGCAAACCGAGGAGGAGGTTCTTTCTATAAAGACTTTGGCCTTCCAAATCAAGGACACTCACGAGCTGCTGCTCAGCTCTTTACTGAAAATTCATTATTACTTTGCACAGGTTTAAATAAGGTTAAGTTTGTGCTGAGCCTGTGACTAAACTTCCTTACAAGCAAATATGAGCTCACTCATAGTTGAAAATTGTCTTAAAGTTAATATGACTTTAGTGGTTTTATTCTATAATTGTATTATTACGGCTGTTAACTGATTTTGGCCTTGGCCTGCAGTAAGAGTCTGCCAGTCCTTCACAGCTTCTCTTGTAGAACGCTGACCACAGCCGTGGGAACTAATTACTCAGCAAATGTGTGTCTGAGTTACTGGTGAATTACTTCAAGTTTTGGCCACTGTTTGTAAGTAATCGTAGAAACATTAAGGTTGGAAAAGACCTCGGAGATCATCAAGTCCAACCATCAACCCAGCACTGCCATGGCCACTAGACCATGTCCTGAAGCGCCAGGTCTACACGTGTTTTGAACCGCTCCAGGGATGGTGACTCCAGCACTGCCCTGGGCAGCCTGGTCCAGGGGAGAGTATTTTGATGTATTGATATATTTTGATATAATATATATCAAAATATATTTATACGTGTTAATATATTTTGATAATTTCTTCCTTGCTGTTTTCCTTGAGTTTACTACCTGTGCTGCTTGTGGGACCTTGTTTGAAAGGACTCTTTACTGCACAAGCTGCACTATTTTTTTTTTTATTTTTTTTTTTTTCTGCCACGAGCTGCAGCATGGTTCTGGCTCTTCTGGAGCTGAGCACACGTGTGGGCCTGATCCTGTTCGCCCTGCCCCTGACTGGGCTGCTCAGTCTGCTGGTGTCTGCGCGCACCGTGTTTCACTGGAGCTACGTGTCCAAAGTGCTGCTGGATCTGTCCCGTTCTAGGAACCCAGAAGGTCACTAGTGCAGGAGGTGCAGCCCTTGAACGAGCCTTCCCTGAGTTACTGGCTGCTTTTGCTTTACCCCCACCAGGCACGAGGAAGGACAAAGAGTCAGTGGGGAGGAAGGATGGGTTGTGTGCCAGTCCCGGTGCTGGGAGGGAGAAGGCACAGAGCAGCGGCTTAGGAAGCAGAGTTAAGGATCTCTGACTTCTCATCCGTGAGAAATCTCAGGTTCACTCTGTAGTTGTTTTTTTTTCCTTAAGATTTAGCATTAGGAAGTCAAGTGTTAATGCTGTGGGGTGCTTCCGGGATGGATGTATTTCAATAATTGTTCTTTCACATATTTAATACCCCTCTCCCCGCCATTTGAAGCTACAGTGTTGGTTTCAATTATTTTTGTGCTTTTCTGTGCATTGATACTACGAGGGAAACGCGTGTTTGTGTTCCCTTTGCAGACTGTACAGGATGGCAGACAGTTCATGAAGTACATCGACCCACATTTAGGGGTTCCTTTGCCAGAAAGAGACTATGGGGGCAACTGCCTTATTTATGACCCTGGCAATGAAACTGACCCATTTCACAATGTCTGGGTAAGAAACAAAGTTACTTGCTAATGAGTCTGATTATTTCTTGGTAAAGGTTGCTTAACTGAACTCTTCAAAGTGCAGTCGTGAGTCTGAGTGTTGAATGAGAGAACAGGTCACGGCTGACTCTTCCAGCTTCCTGATTTCTCTTCTCTTGACCTTCCTTGTTGATCAGATGGAGATTGATGGAGTCATTTTTATTGCAAGAGACCTTTAAGCTCATCGAGTCCAACCGTTCCCCCAGCGCTGCCAGGGCACCACTAACCCGTGTCCCTCAGCACCACATCTCCACGGCTTGGAAACCCCTCCAGGGATGGGGACTCCACCACTGCCCTGCCCAGCCTGGCACAGCCCTTCACAGCCCTTGCACCAAAGAAATTGTTCCTCGTGTCCAACCTCAACCTCCCCTGGTGCAACTTGAGACCGTTTCCTCTTGTCCTGTCCCTTGTTCCTTGGGAGAAGAGCCCGACCCCACCTGGCTCCGAGCTCCTGTCAGGGAGTTGTGCAGAGCCAGAAGGTCTCCCCTGAGCCTCCTTTTCTGTTGCTTGGTATCTTAATTCCAGTGCCCAGGAGAGAGGGTGAACGGTTTTGATAGTCCTTTCTCAAACCCTTTCCCCTGGGAGCTGGGGTTTGTGTGCTTAAAGAATTGTCTTCTCCCAGTCACCGTGAGACACCAAGTTCAAGAGTTGCACGTTGCCCAGCAACCCATGAATTGCGTTTTTCTGAATACCAGAAACCATCGGGTTATTGTTTCTTGCTGGCAAATAGAAGACTTGAAATTCAAGGACAAAGGAAATCTGACTATTTACAAGTCCCCGGTTGCATGGAGCTGTTAGTGCCTGTGCAGTGAGGAGCACTGAATCCTTTGGGTCCATGACGTAAGTC
Source organism: Eurystomus glaucurus suahelicus (assembly GCA_032159205.1). Lineage (NCBI taxonomy): Eukaryota > Metazoa > Chordata > Aves > Coraciiformes > Coraciidae > Eurystomus > Eurystomus glaucurus. The sequence continues at coordinate 3,545 of JAVFHW010072888.1, forward strand.
TTCAGTGCCTCAGGACTGAAGTAACAGAGAGCAGTTAAAGCCCTGGTAGGTCTGATGGGGTCTGATGAAGCAATGCACGGGATGTCTTCTGCATCTGTCCTCCTGGAAGGCCCTGGATGTGACATTAGGCATTAAAAAGGTGGCTCTGTTGTATCAAAGATCCTAATTCCAGTTTCTGCCCCTGAGAGCTGCTGACCTTGCTTTGCAAGCAGCTTGTTTGGTCACTGTACTCGAGAACACAGGCTCCTAAAATGCATTTAGGGTTTGTACGTGAAACAACTGACATTTATTGCTGCGTTTTTCTTTGGGGGGGAGTAAGCCTTAAGAACGGATTGTTGTTTGTTGTGCAAAGTGACCGACGCTCTCTTCTTGGTTTGTAGGACAAACTGGATGGATTTGTTCCTGCTCACTTCTTTGGCTGGTACCTGAAAGTAAGAATGAGTCTCCTGTTACGTTTCTGTTATGGTGCAATTCTGCTTTTAAAGCTTGGCTGCCTCTGTTTGTGACTCCGGTCTTCGGGATCGGTTGTGTTAGGCAGCCATCTGTGGACTCCACCTAGTGCTTCTAACGCCTGAAGGGTTTCCTTCTCTTCCCTCACCATGTTAAGTCACCTCGTTTCTCTCCAAAGTCACGTTACGCTGGCAAGCACCCTCCTCCAGCATACTGCGTTCTGAGGTCAGATCAATGGAAGTAAAAACCTTTACTCCTCTGGCGAGATAAATGCTGGAATGACCTTTGGATGTGGAGTCTGGGGAAGAGAGGTGGTGGAGGTCTGCTCTTGCCCAGACGTGGATACGTGACGATGCACCATTGCTCTTCTAAGGCAGGCTCTTCCCAGCAGCATCCAGGTCAGGATTTCACAGCGTTAACTGGGCAGTGGCTTAATTCTTGTTACTTTTTAGTCAGCATCAACCAAGTGTGGAAGGAATTCCAGTTACGCTTGTCTCTGGCACAACACATTCAACTCATGTTTTGCAGTTTACTTTGGTCTAAATATTAGATGCTTTTTTTTAACCTGAACAAACTTACTAGCTAACTTTATTTTGCCCTGCACACCTTATTTGGTTTTTTTTACCTGCAAGACCACGATAAATAATAAACTGAAAAAGCTCAGGCCCTTTTAAAAATAAGCTGCCTATTGTTGGGGTTTTCCGTTTCAGAGGTGCAGATGTGTTCCTAGGGGTGTTCAGTTCTGGTCGGGGTTTTCTCCTGGTAACTGAACGACGCTTGTTGTGGGTAGGTTGTCAGGCCAGCCTGTCACTGGCCTGTTCCGTTAGTGTATGGAAATGCAAACTGAGAGAAACTTGGATCTTCGTCTTGGATTTTCTTCATTCTTGATCTGGAAGAAGCATTTTTATTAAAGAGCTGTTCCAGCAGAAGTGCTGGAGATGATGGGTCACCAGGCCAGGCTGCAGCCTCGTTAGGAGAGCCCGGCGTGCTCCGCGAGGTGTTTCTCTGTGCTGCTGAGCTTGAGGGAAACCGGCTGCTGGGTTTGTTATTTGTCAGTTAATGTATTTTTCTGCAAAAGCTGGAAGTTGGGTGTGTTGCCCTCGTAAACAGAGACAAGCGTGTGTTTGGATTTTTCCTTCTTTTTTTTGGTCCAGTTTGAGTACCAGACCCTTCAGCTGTAGCTCAAAGCCCCAGAGTGGCGACGTGGAATGAATGTGCCCCATTCATCAGAAGTCACCGTGGGCCTCCCCGTTTGCTGTTGGAGTCGTTTAGATCACAGGTTGTCAGACTAACGTGTGATAATCTGTAGCGTGTGTTCCTCCATCCTCGGGCTGAGGCGGTCAACGCCAAGGTGCGTTTGCTCCTGCAGCATCAGTAGCAGCACGTCTGGGGTTGCCACCTTCTGCCGAGGCGCCCTGCTGAGGGTGCAGCAGAGCCTGTGTACGGGCTCTCTGTGCTCACAAATATGCAGGAAGGTGTTACCGCAGATCTCTGCCCTTGTCGTGACGATAGGCAGAGATGGTACGTGAGTTCTGGGACCACGGCTCGGCTGGATCCTTATTCTGGATGGGAAGGAAGGTGCTGCTCTTCTGCTCACCCTGCCAAGCTGCTGGCTGGTGAAGAGCAGACTTGTGGGTCCCACACAGTCAGGGCTGAGATTTAGTGCAGGTGACTTTTTATGCCTGCATTAAAGGCTCTGAAAAGCCTTTTTGAGCGGCATTAGAGCACTGCTGCTGTGATGGTCGAGCACCCGGTAATTCCATTCACGTAAGTTAATTTATTTCCTTCTGAATCCCATCTTGCCTTAATTCTTTCCTCTCATGGTATTAATGTCATCTTCTATACCCTTCAGTGTCTTCCTTGTCTGTTGTGCTGCATGCCTGATAAGTTTACAGGCCTGTGAGCACTTGGCTCCGCTAGACTAATTACATCATAAAAATAAGATTGTCCTGAGTTTCCTGATTCTTTTCTGGATAGCGAAGACAAGATCTTGAACTGTAGCAATAACCAGTAAACAAAGCACACCGTGAGCATCCTCTGTGTTCCAAGTCCAGAAGGGTTAATCTCGTGTTCCTTAAGTGATTACTTTGGAAATTGGATTTTAAAAAAAACCTGCTCCAAACCTGGAGTTTGTAGAGCAGTGTCTCTGCAGCATTTCCGGAGTTCTCCCTCATGTAGATCCCTGGAGGGCGTTGGTGTAAGTGGTGCTGGTTCTCCTCAGCCTGCTATCTGCTTATGGCTTTTAGTGTGCAAATGTTGTCCTTGTTTGGAAGATATTTTTTCTCCCTCTCCGTAGACGCTCATGATTCGAGACTGGTGGATGTGCATGATCATCAGTGTGATGTTTGAGTTCCTGGAATACAGTCTGGAACACCAGCTCCCGAACTTCAGTGAATGTTGGTGGGATCACGTACGTACTGCCCAGATCGTGATCCATTTGTCTAAACGGGGGAAAAGGGAGGGGGTGGGGAGTGGTGGGGACTGAATTACAGCCTCTGCTCGGGGATGGAGATCTACCTGTGGCTGCTGCAGCTCAGGAGCATCCCCGCTTCTCCCTGGTTGCTTTGTAGTATGTTCTCACTGTTTGTATAATTTTGTGGGTTTTCAAACCATTGCATGTGGTTAAATATTTCATTTGGTTACTTTTACATCAGAGAAAGAATCTAAAGCTTTACCTGAAATATTTGGTGATGGTACAAAGCATAAAATCTGAAATTAAGAGAAAGGTGAGACTGTGTAGAGTTTCAGATGGTGGTTTGTTTTTTTTTTTCTCTTGCCTATTAAAAAACCCAAACCCATGCTTAGTGCAGTTTGTGTCTGGCTCTTTCTGTTCTGCAAACCTATCTTCACTGCTTCCTGAAAGCAGGGAATGTTACTGTGTTCAGAATTCCCAGTGTGGTTTATAAAAACATTTGAAAAGGTCCAGTCTGGCCTCGCAGAGAAGCTGTGTGGCCGTTGCAGTGACAGTCTGTGGCCATTCGTGTCCTGAAATACTGCTCGTCTCTAGCTCTCCGAGCCACAGGGACTCCTGCAATCCAGTTTCTCTGTGGAACAAACAGGCTTCTATAGCTTAGAGTGACACACTTTTTTAAAATGTATTTTTTATTTTCCTATGAAATGTAAGAGGGTTACCAGAGCGATCAGAATTGCCTGCGTTCAGGGCACTCAGCTACAGGCATTTTGGCCTGGCTTTCTTCTCTCTTCCCAAGCTTATAATGATTTGCTGCATGGTTGTATTTATGGAAGTAAATGCATTATGTATAAAGACATCAAGCAAAGCTATTTTGCCTTCAGAAAAAACTTTGTGTGAAATTAACACTGAGTGCTCTGCTGCTCTGAACGCTGAGGACAGGCAGGATTTCTTCAGCTCGAGAGCTCCATCTCCAGAGTTAACACTTGGCAGCAAGGGCACAGGGAGGAATCACACCCTGGGCTTGGAGATAAGACTTTTTTAGGAGGCAGCCTGAAGTTATCGGGCATAGTAAAATCCCATCTGTAGGAACAGGCTCAGATTTATTTTTGGTGTGTGTTTCTAAAGTTCTCACTCAACAGCATGGAGCTGAGAGTGAGTGGGAAGGGTTCTGCTCTGTAGCAGAGTGAACACAGCAAAAGAGACTCCACAGCCATCAGCTGTGGGGTGCTTCTGCTTTGTTCGGGTAGACCTGGGCAGCTGAGGTTGGTTCTTCCACCACGTCCTCCCCTCTCTCCCCAGGGACGTTCACTCCCTGTGGTTTCTCCCCTTTTACAAGCCTTAGTGCTGCTGCTCCAGCATCGCCGTGTTCTTCTCCTTTCAGTGGATAATGGATGTGATCTTATGCAATGGATTAGGAATTTACTGTGGGATGAAGACTCTGTCTTGGCTTTCTCTGAAAACATACAAGTGGCAAGGACTTTGGAACATTCCTACGTACAAGTAAGTTGGTGTAGAAGGTAACTCCACAGGCACTAGAGCAGCGCAGAGTTTGAAGGATCTCGTTGAAGGGTTGTTCTGTCAGGGTTGATGTGAATTAAAGAATTCACCTGTCTTTAGGTGACTCAAGTATCTAATAACTTATCACTGCGTAGAAGCTGATTTTTATGAGAGTTTTATTTAACTTACGAATGAAATTACTGAAAAGACATGTCTGTCGTGATCATTGCCTGATGCCTAGGAATGAGGGCATCTTGTGGAAATGGGCTTATTTACTGAAGCTGTTAAAGGAGGTGCAGGAATCCAAGTCAGAACCGTACTCAGTCATTCACAGCAAGAACCTGTTCGTTTCCTGTGCAGATAATGCATCACCCAGGAATCAGAACTTCCTAGTCATCGAGACACTGAAACGTGAAATCTAATAAACCCGGGTGGTCTTGTACCAGTAATGAGCTGTCCTTGCCTGCAGTGTCCTTGAGCAATGCAGGGCTGAGGTTGTAGGGCATTACAGTTGAAAATAAGAGTCCAAATAACAGGCTTCTCTTTAACTCAGAACGTCCATCTCATTAAGTAGTAATTTTTATGACGTGTAGGCATTTTGCATACGTGAACTGGTGTCTGAAATGGAAGTGTTAGTAGATGTCTCTTACGTGCTCTTTCTTAAAATTTCAAGAACGTGCTCTGCTTTTTCTCAGAGGTAAAATGAAGAGGATTGTCTTCCAGTTTACCCCGTACAGCTGGGTCAAGTTCGAGTGGAAGCCAGCGTCCAGCTTACGCAGATGGCTAGCGGTTTGTGGCATCATCTTCGTGGTAAGGAAACTTCTCTGTCCTTTCTCTGCCATTTGATTTAATGTTTTGTAACACTCGAGCAACTGTACAAAGGGTCACTTAGGCTGGAACCGGGACGTGGTGTTTCTTTGGTTGAGGCCAGCAGAGATCACTTCCGAACCCTGCAGAAGACGTGTCTGTTTCTGTGGCCCTGGGACAACTTACAGATTCTTTGCATAAATATTTGGTTTTGCTCACCAAGCAATGTGAGCAATGTAAACTAAGTTACACACAATTCAGCAGGTACCAAAAACATTGACTTTGGATGAAAGGGGCTTGTTTCTCTTGATCTTCAGCAGATACATATCCCATCACAGCTGGAGAGGACTGTGCCCAAAGCCTCGGGCTTCCATGTGCTAGCTCTGAGCAGCACAGCTCCCGAAGCGTACGGTTTTGCCTTGGTTAATGTTTTTATACAGACTTAGAGAATTTGATTCCCAGAATTGAATAGAGAGAAGAGAAGACTGTCTTCTGCAGCAGTCACAGCAGGTTGACGGTCTGCCTCCTTCCTCAGCCATCCCAGCGGCTGAGCCTGTGTTAGGGGAATGCAGCACCCTGAATTCAGAGCTTCACGTCACAGTATCGCACCTGTGACAGGGATAGGGAGGAGAAACTTGGCTGTTTAAGTGCTTTTTTTCCCCTCAGTCCTGGCTCTTGTTGGCTGGGGGACTTTGGCCTTTGTGCTGTCCTTGGGATGTCACCTGGCTCTGTTCTGAGCAGCTCAGTTCAGCAGCTGCAAACTTTAACTAGAAAAAGAAAAGGTGATTCCAGAGACGATGGGCACTAACCAGTTTCTGTATCGCTGCTGTGGTGCAGAATATAACGGTGTATTTCTGGACACGGTGTTTTGTGCTGGTGTCAGATGGCAGAGCCCGGTGTGCCTGGGGAACAAGGCGCTGTCTGTCGGTGCCAGGCGCGTTGCAAGCGCCGTCGGTTGAATACGAGTTCACATCACCCGGTTTCTGCTACATAAAACATTTGCCAGGTTCACAGAGTACAACAAATGTGCTGAGGGGACCTAGTTCACGGGAGACATGGGGCAAATGTGCCTGTATCAATGAAGCAGGTGTTTCTCCAAAGGGTTCCTGTGGGCGCAGTCCCAGCTTTGCGCCCTGAAGGAGCTGGGCTGTAGGTGCCGGAGCAGATTATGCAGCCACGAGATTCCAGTGAACTGATACTAGTCTGTGGTTTAATCACGTTTCCTTTAGCAAAGCCCAACCTCAGCTAACACTTTATAAGCTGCTTCAGGTATTGGCTCGCTCTTTTGGGTTCAGCAAAGCTTACTGCCGTTTGTTATCATTTCTTTTGAAGCGAGAGACTTGTGTCCACTCACTCACTGAGCGACGCTGCCAGGGCAGCTCATTCGAGAACGTTTTGCTGTAAATGTGTAACCGGTTCTCTGGAGTTGGCTTTGACAGTGACATTTGTGTAACCGTGAAGAAAAAAACCCAAACCAAGCCAAAACCCCAGGATGTGCTGCTTGTGCCTCGTGTCATTTTGGGATTCCCTCAGGTTTCAGATGAGAGCGAGAGGACAAGCTGTTGCCTTTAGGGTTTGCTACCAGTATTTCTGCAGGTACTTCAAGCCCCGATAAACCTGTTTGAAAGTGCAGGCAGTGCTTGCCCAGGGTTTCTGTGATGGTTTTTTTTTTTTTCAGTCTCTCTTGCAACACACAGAAAATTTTTCAAACCCCACCTGTTCTTGGTCATTATCGCAACTGATGCGGGTGTGCTCAGTAACGCCGAGTAGGACTTCGTGGCGTTAGAGCAGTGGTGGGAGGAGTCGTGCAGGGAGAGAGGGGGAGTCCAGGCTTCATTCAGTGAAGTCTTCCGAGTGTAATTAAAATGTCCTTTTTCTCAGTTTTTATTGGCAGAGTTGAACACGTTTTACTTGAAGTTTGTCCTTTGGATGCCACCAGAACACTACCTGGTCCTGTTACGACTTGTCTTTTTTGTCAATGTGGGAGGCGTGGCTATGAGGGAGATCTACGACTTCATGGACGACCCGTAAGCCAGTCCTCTTGTGTATATTCCATGTTGAGCCTCACGCGCTTTGTTTTGAATTTGCTCCAGCTTGTTGGCATCCATCTCAGGGCACTGGTTCAGCTTGTCGGGGACAAAAAGACCTAATCCCAAAGCATCTGCTTTGTTTGTTTGTTTTGGAGGTAAAATCCTGACTACGTCTGGTTAGAGAACAGCCGTTGCTAAGGGCAGTTATGTGCATTGTTTTGAACCTCAGGTTTTATTAAATCATTGCTCTTTGGAGAACGTGATGTGTAAATTGGCTGGAGTGCCACTGGCTTGCGGGCAGAGGAGCACTGAACTCCGCTTCCAGATTGATAGCCAGGAACGACGGTCCTTGGATGTACCTTCTAAGGACAACAGGGCCCAGACTAAAAAAAAAGATGTTTCTTAAAGGCGCTTCTATTCTTGAGCTATCTTCCAGTGGGTCCCTGGGCCTCTCGTGGCACCCTCTTGCAGATCAGAGGACCCTTTATGGCAAGGTGTGGTGAGGGCAAAGTGCACCCGTACCCAACCGTGCATGTACTTTCAGACTGTTCCTACTTAAGCATCATATTTGTCCTTGCTGCTTTTGTTTCTGCAGACCATGTAAGACCTGAGAAAGCTTTGTTCTCAAAATCACATTTTCTTTTAAGTTCTAGCAGTAATTTCACTAATTGCCTGAGCCCACATCTTAAG
>JAVFHW010072889.1:751-15055 GCA_032159205.1 Eurystomus glaucurus suahelicus
ATTCTTGTATTCCTGCTCTCGCCTTCTCATTCTTGCCCCTTCTGCTTATGCTGTAGAGGTAAATCACAGCCCTGCTCTCTTGCCTCTTGCCTCTCGCCAGCATGCAGGCTCTTGTCTGGTCCTTTTGTGCAGGTGCTGTGACCTTCCAGGGATGCTGTGATGTAAATAACTTTACTCCTCCCCACCCAAAACGGATGCCAAGGGCAGTGTGCTCAGACTCTGTTTCATGGTCTTGGCATGTATTTTGGGGCATATCCTGGAGGCTGGAAAGAATCCTGTCCCTGGGTCATGTTGGGCATATTCAAATATGCTGGACCTGAGATTCAATGCTCTGGGGCCCGTAGACTGAATGCAGCACAAGAGCCTGTAAGCTGCAGTTGGTTGTATAAGCTGGCTGGGTGCCAGGATCACCTATGGCGTGTTCAGTGCTGGTAGGGTGTGGGGAGGGGTTGGAGATAGAGGAACACATCTGTAATGCAGATGAGAGCTACCAAGTCATTCAGAAATGAGGGAGAGCTCATGAAAGTGTTTTAGCTGGCTTACTCCCCTTCTCAGCTCTAGACCCCAGATCAATCCCCATCCCATTTTCCTTGGTAGGAGCCGCAGCAGCTACTGTGGCCATAAGGGGGTAAAAATCCTCTTTCTTTCCTCATTTCCCTGGTCTCCAGCTAAATAGCTACCCATGCTCCTTCCGTCTTCCCCCCATGCTTCCCCTACCTAGTCTGTAACGGTAGAGCTGTTTCACAGCAGCTTTAGATCCTTTTTGATTTAAGGGGAGTTTACATGTGAGAAATGACCAGTTTGATTATATCAGTGTAATTCCAGCAGCATAAGTATGTTGGTAAAATTCCTCATGTGGCTACTATGACTCTGGAAGAAAAGGTTTTTCCCTTTTGGCTGTTTTCTTTGCACTCTTCCTCCTCCTCTGCCCCTGTGTAACTTTGACAGTGACATAAGCTATCACTGGGGAGAAAAATGCAATTCCGACCCCACATTCTTACACTGGAAGCAGCATGTCCATATCGGGGGACTCATCTAATTATACCACTACATCTCTGTTGGGAATTCTTCCTGCATAGACTTAAGTCTTTTTGGTAGACTATCTTCTAGCCAAGGAAGAAAATTGTGTTTCCTGCCATAATGCCAGATGAGAATATCTGACACTTTGTAATGGGCAGGACTTTTCCTTGCCTGATCTCCGGATTGGAAGACATTTCTCACAGCTCTTTTTTGGAGGCAATTGCCTCTAAATTCTCCAGCAGCTCAGAGTATCATACCCTCAAAACATTAGTTAGGAAAGCTGGCAGAGACAGCCTATAGCCATGATACAGCGGGTGACAGTCCTGAGCTCAGCAGCTGCCTGGGTTCAGAGGAAGCAGCAGGATACTTCTGTATTTTTCCTTTCTAACCTTTGATTCCAGAAGGATCTGTGTAGAGGTCATTTTGCTTCCCAAATGTGGGGAATCTGTCAGCTTTACCAGCTCTTCCCCGTAGGAAGGTATGTCTGTAACCCTCAAGTTTCCACCCTTGGGAAAGGGAGGAGTTGGGGTGGCCACGTAAGCTGCCTGGCCTGATTTTAATGTCTCCCTCAGGAAACTAGGCCATGGCAGGATGATGGTCTTTTATGAATCCCATAGGGATGGGTCGGAGTCCGCTGTTAATTCAGGAGAGATTTCTATTGGGAAAGGAGCTGTCCTGGCTTGGCCACGCTCTCTCCTGTTGTCCCTGCTCTCCTGTTCCTGCTGGCTGACCTTTATTGGCCCTTCACATGTGGAGGCAGCGGTGTGGGCAGCAGAAAGACGTGTCCTTCAGGCAGGTTCCCAGGCTGCGAGGAGATGGGGGCAGCATGACCTCCCACTGCTTGCATCCCATGTGCTTGGCACCCATGGGATTGAGCCCCATCGGGTGCTTGGATTCCAGCCTGACAAAGGGCTGTGAGCACCAGCAAGCACGCGGCTGTCATGATGGAGATGGAAACTGGTGATTCAGGGTTCAGTGACCTGTCTCATTAGGGTCAGTCCTGCCTGCTCCTTTCGTCATGCATGCCTGATTGGGCAGGCTGTCACCCAGCCAGGGCAAACAAGCGTGTCCAGAGGAAATGTTGTGTCACAGTTACAGGAGGGAGCTGGGAGCCAGGCTGAGCCAACTTGCTGCTTAAAACTTCCTCTCTGCGTGCTGGTGGCCTTGGCTCAGAGGATTCTCTTCCCGTGCCTCAGTTTGCCTGTGGGTGGAAAGCAGGAGAGGGATAAAAGGCTTAGCAGCAGGCATAGGATAGGACCTGTAGGTCTAACTGGAAACACATTGCTCGACTGCTTCCATCCACTGATCGCTAAGCATGTTGGTCTTGCCACATCCCTGCCTGGAAAGTGAGGCAAGGGGAGATAAGGAGGCACCCCTGTGGAATCTCCCTGTGGATCTTCCTGACATTCCCCTAGTGATCCCTGGTGAGGTGACACAAAGAGACAGGAATCAGGAGCGCCCAGTGATTTATGTGTTTCAGGCTGTATTTCTCGCCCACCTCTTTGTTCATTCACAGGATTTCCTTTATTGTTGTCTGCCTATGTACAAGCCCAGACCACAAGCCCACCTAAAAACGCCCACTAATAAAACTTAAGGAAAATGAAAATCTTTGCAGCCTGCTAATGACCTCACCAAAGCCACTGATGGAAAAAAGACCAGCTTTCATGTCCTTTACTTTCTACAGCCTGTCTACCATTCACCTCCTCTCCCCGAAAGATTAGGACGCCTCCCTCTCAAGCCATGACTCTGTGGGTCCCAAGCAGGCTCTTCTTGGTGCCAAGGGCTCAACTGAAAGAATGGAGCCTGCCAGGGAAAATGCAGGCTGCAAGTCTTGGTACTGCCAGCCTACCTGCTTGTGTTTTCTGTTTCCTGCATTGGTAACCACCTCTTCTTGTTTTGTTTTTCCTTTCCTGAAAATGTTCATTGCCATCTCTCCAAGGAGTTCTCCTCCACTTCCAGCTCTACCACTGTCGGCACCGTCACCTCCCGGGTGACCAGAAATGGGAATGTCATTATGGAGAAGGACTTACTCAATCATGAGGACATAGCAGGAGACCGGGGCGTGGTAGACGATATCTTTGATGAGACCTACCGGGAGAAAGAGGGCCCCAAGCCCCCCTTGCGATACGTCTGGAGAAACATCATCCTCATGAGTCTGTTGCATCTAGGCGCCATATTTGGACTGATGCTGATACCTTCTGCAAAGATCCAGACGTTGGCATGGGGTAAGCACGTTCCTCCATTTATTCCCTGGCATCTGCAAACCCCAAATCTATGGGGTGGGTTTTTTCTTTTCATCCAGGCCCACAAACTCGAGGAGGAGAAAGAAGGAAGTGGAGGTCTTCTTTTAGAAGAAGCTACTCAGCCAGCTTCATAGCAAGCTGTTGGGAGGGCTTGCATGAGAGGGAAGGGTTTAGCAGGGGACTGCTTGGCTGTTTGAAGAACAAACTTGATTCACAGGCATTAGGCTTGGAAATAGCCCACACCTGAATGTGCAGCCACTTCTGGGGTGAAGCACAGAAAATGTCTGATGGAGAACTGTGCCAGTCCTAGAAAGTTAGGAAGAAGGATGCTAGTGAGAGCACTTTAAGGGGTGGCTGGGGAGGCAAGGTACAGGGCATCTTCTTCACATTGAGGGTGACAGCACTGGAACAGGCTGCCCAGGGAAGTTGTGGAGTCTCCTTCTCTGGAGACGTTTAAAAACCACCTGAACGCGTTCCTATGTGACCTGATCTAGGTGATCTTGCTTCAGCGAGGGAATTGGACTAGATGATCTTTCGAGGTCCCTTCCAATCCCTAACATTCTGTGATTCTGTGATTATTTGGCATGAGGCTGCTGCTCAAATACGAGAAACATTCCTGTCCTTACCAAGGGAGGGTAAATCCCACAAACCCTCCACGTGCTTATGAGGTGAAAGAGACAAAATACAGTTGTGCTCAAGATAAAAGTCAAGAGTTAAGTCTGAAGCTTGGGCCTTTTATCACCCTTACAAAAGCACAGATTAATCCCTGTCATCTGGGAACTAAGCCTTACAACTTTCAAAAAAGAAGTAAGTGGCTCTCCAGGCAGCAAATTCCAGTAGAAAGCACAACCCAGCAGAAGGTAGCTAGGCGAAGCTCCCCCTTCTCAGAGATCTTGTCCTGGGTAGGAACCAAACTTCTCTTTGACTGCTTGAAAGACAGCTGGGCCTGTGGCCCAAGCTGCCCGGGAGCCTTGCTTTCCAGGAGCTTTTGTGTGGACCCCTGGAGGAGTCAAGAAGCCAAACAGCTCCCAGTGGGGAGGTTGAGAGATTGCATCCAGGCCCTGCCTTTCCGTGAAACAGAGCATCTTGAAACAAAAAGCAACAGTCTAATTTGAGACCTGCTGGCATGGCTTTTTGTTTCAGCAGTGCTCCTGCAAAGTGCTCAGCTGGGAGCAACTTCCTGGCCAGTCCAGCTCTGAATGACACTTGGAGTGATCCACCTGGTCTGTCAGTCTCTCAAAGCCTGTCCTCCTGATGGCTGTGAACAACAAGCATCGCAGCTGGACTAGGAAAGGGGTGGCTCCCTAGACAGCCAGACTGACTTTTTTCTCCTGGACCATCTCAGCTTCTCACAGGCAGAGGCCTGGAGCATGAGCATCACTGGAGGCCACAGGACTCAGTCAGAGGCTGGCTACAGCATCTGCAAAAGCAGAGAGACTGATGTGTTCCCTGTGCAGCCAGCATAGCCTCTCAGGTGGGCATTATGAAAGGAGACTTTGCTGGGCCTTTCCCTCTTGGAAATCTGACAGGCTGCACTTTTCCCCGGGGTGGTAGGGCTGGGCAGAACATGCAGCCTCAGCACGACCTTGGAGGAGCATTGCAGGGCTCTCAGTCCTGCGTTGTGTATCCCATCCCCAGGCTCTCAGCTGGAGGCTAGGCAAGGGCTGCTGGCTTCTTTCACTAAGCTGACAACCTGAGTCCTCAACCCCAGCTAAATATTCTCAGAGCATTGAGGCAAGGAGGAGGAAAAAGGTGAGTTGGATTTACTGGTTTCATTTCAAGCTGCTGAGATGCACTGATTTCCAAACCCATCCAACCCTTCTCCTTTGAGTTCCCCTTAGATACTTAAGTGGGCTCAAGCATCTTCGTCCAGAAGGTTAATGCTGCTTTGCATTCTACTAAGCCCCAACCTACCCCAAAATGGTTCTGAGGCAGTATCTTTGCAGCAGCATGTCTGTTCAGTTCGTCCGTGTGGCATCCCATGACCATTCATGCATAAAATGCTTTTACCTGATGCCATTCTCTCCTGCTTTTCTCCCTCAGTCCTCTGATGTGAAGTGCCAGTTGCTCTCCTGCCACTGTGAGGCACTGCAAGATTCCTTGGTGGCTTATGAAGTGACAGATGCTCAGGGAGTGGGAGCAGGACATGGAGTTTAAGGGAACTGCATTGTTCTGACTGCCTGTAGATGTCAGAACTTGTCAAAGCTGGAGTAGCTCCGCAGAGCTCCCTGTTCTGTGTCCCTGGCGCTTGTTATGGAAAAGGACCACCCTTCCCTGCACCCTGTAGCAAAGTCAGAGCTTTCTCCTATAGTCCATCCTCCTCCAGCACTGACTAGAGCTGGGATACTCAGATCCTCCAAAGTTCTGGTTTCTCAGCAAGGTTCCTTGCACCTTCTTGCATTGCCCTTTTCTCAGTTCATACCTTTCTTTAGCACATACAAAATATCTGTGGCTGTTTTCCCAGTGACTTGCTGATATTTTCCCAGCATCTCCTGGTAGCAAGGAGAGGCCTGCGGTTCCCATACTACACAAAAGAATAGAGTAGCAGAGACTTAGGTTGCTCCCAGCAGTACACCATGGGTTCATGGCAGAGCAGCTCTGCCAGTGGTAGTTCTGGAGCTGCTGGGGTTTTTGCTTGTTTCTTTGTTTGTTTTTCAGATCATTCCCTCCTTAGGCAGTGTACATATAATATAAAATTAGCATGGCCCCAGATGTTCTCTGCTGTGATGCTATAGAACCTGATAGCTGAACTGCCTTCTATATTTTATTGTAAGGAGCAATCCTGTGCTTATACCCTCTTCATCCAGGCCACCATCTCCTTGATGTTCCTGTCCGTCTGAAACCAGTCATATCGATGACTGTGTCCTCTTTTGTCTTCATTTCTCTGTGTGCTAATTCCTCTTTGTCTCTCAAGCTCTCCAGCCCCGCTTTCATCATTGTTTGCTGTTCTGTGCTGCTGTGTGCATTGTATCCCCTGATCTCTTTCTGGTACAGAGCTTCCCAGAATGAGCTGGGGTTGTTGATCAGGTGAGAGCTCACCATAACAAGAGCTCTCCGAGCCCTTCCAGCACTATGGCTTTCTAGCCAGCTCCCCTTTTATTTACTGTCTTCTCCACTGCACTTGACAAAGTGTTGCATAGTCTTTTCAGGGATCACAGGGCAGTTTTCATGGCATTTGCCAAACAGCATAGAGACTGAGTCTGGAAGGGCAGGATGAACGGTGATTGTCAGTTTTTTCTGTAATTGCTCTGAGCCTCCAGTGTCTATAAACCAGTGACAGTTCCTCTCGACATGGTGCTCTAACAACACCTCAGCTCCCTGCAATGCCAGTGGTGGCAGAAACATGGGTTGATACCATTTTTTGTTGCTGCTGCATCTTCTTTGGATCAAGGAACATCTTGAGGGATAATTCAGGCAACTCTGACAGCCTGAAAATCTCAGCCAGTACAACCTCCAAGGCATGTGTCCAACAAAACATTTACAGAAGTTTTTTCTTACTTTACCATGAAGACTACTGCTGGCAACACCTCTCTACTTAGTGTCCTCTGCAGGCTTAACTAGCAGGTGGCATGTTTCTCCACTGAGTGTGGAGGGGAAATTCTGATTTTGCCAGATAGGGAGCTTAGGTTTTAGCAACAGTAGTAGCTCCTATTGCTCCTCTTAAACATTGTTCTCCTGATGCAGCCCACACATTTCCTTGCTCTTGGTACCTTTCTCCTTAGAGTAGCTCAACGCACCTGGCTAGCAGAACTGAGAGGCAAGGAAAGAACAGCCCACAGTTGTAGTTCTCCCCTGCACTGAGCAGACACCCAAGGACACCCGCTGGAGCAGGGACACCTCTTCATGTAAACATCCTTGGTATTGACTGCAGGTGACAATGCCTTTAGCACATTCCTGACTTCCCTTCATAACCTGAGGTCTGAATCTAGGCCTTGAAGAGGTAAAGACTAGCAAGTTATGTAGACATGACTGAATCCAAAATGTTTTAGGTTTCATTTTTGCTGCACTGAGTGAATATTACAGCCAGTGGTCATAATTCTTTGTATTCCAGTTGAATGGGTCATTGGGAACATCACCTGTGAGTTGACAGTCTTTTGGATCTTGGATACTTCAAAGCATAGTATGGAAGATGACTTTGAAACCTCAGCTGATGGAATGCCTAAGTCCTTCAGTTTGGGTCGGCATCACAGGGCAGCTGTGAAAATCTGTGCTACTTTATTTTACCTTCTCTACTCTCTTACTAATTTCATTCCTAGTGGATGATCTTGGAAAAGCTTTTCTTCTTTGTGAGATGCTGATTCCCTGGCTATGTAATGATCGTCATTATACCTGTTTGTGGGGATGAACCCTCTGAATCATTAGGGTGCTGGATTCTTCTGTTTTCCACCAGACTTTTCAATCTTACTGTCCATATACTGTCAGTGTCACAGCAACTCTAAGGTATGGCTGATGGAGCTAATAGTCCTCAAGTAGGGCTTAGGTTTCTGTGGGGCTGGGTCCCATGTAAACATAGATTGAGAATCAGCTCCTTGCCCACAGAAAGTGGCTGCACAGCTCTTGTATATGGGCAAGAGGCAAGGCCAGGCAGCACGGGAGTATAATTAGAGAGTTGTGGCCATTGTAGTCACTTGGGATGCAGCTCTGAGAGAAGTCAACACAAGCTGCTGAGGTTCATGAGCTTCGGATGAAGGCCGTGACTGTTCTTTGCCAGGGCACCCGAAAGTAGTAGTTCCTCTTCCAAAGTTTTAACAAAAGCTTTCAGGCAAGGCTGCTTGACAGCAAGTACTAGGTTGTCTGGCTTCTGGGTGTGTCGGTGTCCCCACCACGTCTTTCTTGTGATTTCTTGTGTGTGCTGATATGTCTTCGTTGCTGGTGTCATCTTTATGAAGGGGATGTCCACAGGCAAATTCTGAGAATTGCCTGTATAAAAGAGATACAAATGCACTTCCTTCTTGGCAAGCTTAAATATCACAGTCCTCAGCCAGAGTCATCTTCCTGGAGGCATCTTTTACCAAAAAATTCCCTGTCAGTATGTCAGGATTCACCACAGAGGGAAGCCTGAACTCCAGGCTGTAGATAGGGCCTGTACTCACCTAACCTGACATTTACTTTCTAGTGCTATTGAAGATCATGAAAGATTGCATAGTTAATTTCTGTCCCCAGGGGACTATTAACTCATGCCTGCTTGCCCCATAGTGGAGAGCTGGGCTCTTTTCCTAGCGAGTTGCCCACACATCCATTGCAAGCTGCTGTTGTTTACGATACACTCCCTGTGTGGTGTTTTTTATAGAGTCTGTACAGGTTGGAGATTAAATCCAGACTCCTGGATGCTGCTCACAGCTCTGCCACAAACTACTTGTCACCCCTGGAAATCTACCTTAGCTACTGAGGTGTGCGCCATGGGTAAAAAGTTGCCCAGAGGTTTTGTGACATGCAGTTTGCAAAGTATAGCTGCTTATGTTCAAGGGAAAATGGTGGTGAGTCGCACTTCTGCTACTAGTAGAAAGTGTCTGAAACATCCAGGAGTGGGTTTTGTGTTACTGCAGTGTCTGAGGCCAGAGAGGCTCTACAAATTAGTCATAGGTTAGGTGGTTTTTCAAGGTTTGCTCTTTTGTATGAATCTGTGGGGATGGTGACTGATCTAAAATGAATCTTAAAATCTATAACCAATGGGGAACTGGTCATGCGCTGTTTCTTAACTTTCAAGTCGGCATCATGGGGCTGAGTGAGACCTTCAAGGTATCTAGCCTAAGTACTTTCCTGTCAGTAAGGCCAAAGGGAAACTTGAACCAAATGCCCAGCTCCAGGATCCCTCCCTTCTCCCTTTCCAGGTTTGGCCCGCTTTGTGAGCTTTGCTCAGCTCCACTGTTTCTTGAAAAGGCTGGATCCTGCTGCATTTGCATGCATTTTCATCCCTCTTCATGCCCTATAAATCAGCTATGACCAGTGACTGCTTGGCTCCTCTGAGAGACCGCAGAGGTCCTGGGAGACACGAGGCAGAGGTGCATTGGTCTGAGGCTTGCGCTGCATTTGGCAGCAGGCAGAGAAGCCAAGGGAGGAGAGGAAGATGGGAAGTCAGTCAGATCAGCAGACAGGGAAGGTTGCTATTATACAGCAGGATGGAAATGAGGAGGGTTCATGCAAGTTTAAGGGGCCAGAAGAGGATGTTAAAGAGACTGGCTTTTAGCAGATAAGATACTAGGTTTGGAATGTAGAAAAACAAAAAGGAGGTGACAGAAGGAAGAGGGAGCAGGAAAGGATAGGAAATAAAGCCTGGATTATTTTGAATGAAAGGACAGGGCAACAATGCTTTGTGCATGTCTCAGATCTCTGATTCTAGACAAGTTTCTGGCACAGTATCCATTTGCTAGATTCAAGATAACTTGATTAGAGCCATTTGGCTGGACTGAATGGTATTGTCAAGCATACCAGTGATTCCTATCCACAGATTTATGTGTAAGAGTGAGGAGCTCTTTTCATGATTGAGCCAATTGGCTGAAATGTGCAAATTTATACCAAGGAAAGAGTTTCCTCTGGGAGACTGGTAATAAGGCATCCGTTCCCCTAGCAGGCTGAAGGTGGATCAGTTGACCTGTGCACAGATGTGCACCCTTCCCTCTCAGTGTCTGAGCTTGCAGGGCAAACCAACTGTTGAATGCCTTCTGTCTCTCTGCCAAACTTCCTGACCATTCCTTCCTAGAGAAAGAGTTAGCTTTCAGATCAAATTTTCATCTTATCCTCAGCTTCCTAGTGTAATGCTCCTATGACCCTATTGGGGTCTTTTCTCCATTTTAGTTCTAGGACCAGATTTTGGAACCCAGCTTAAATTGCAGAGATCCCAGGAGGACATGCAGGAACACACAGACCAGGGCAGACATAAGCACATGATCCAGAGGGAAAGGGATGTGTTATTTTACTAGCTGCCAGAGGAGCAAGGAATTCCTTCTGATCTCTGTGGAGAGGGAACACATGAAGCAGCCTTGAAGCTAAGTTGGGCCCAGCAACACCTGCCTCTGCTGTGGGCACAATTTGCAATGAGTTGTTGGCCTTGAAGTTCCCTTCTGTAAATGGTGCAGGAGCTGAGTGAAAGGGAACCGATCAAAAAGACCCTGGGAACAGGAACCTCTTGTCAGATTTTAAGTCAGTGGTGGAGCTGAAGGTGAAGGCCAGGCTTTAGTGGGATGGTAGGTTAGATCTTTTTCTAGCCACCTTCTGCTCAGAAAAGGAGCAGAAGAGAAGCCTAACCCTGGGCTCGAGCTGTCCACCTGAAGAACTGTAAGATCATCTACCATATCTAGATAAAAAGAACGCAAAAGACATTTAGTGAGAAGTGGTGAGACGGGAAAGCAAGACCCTTGATTATTTGGGGTGGGAGGAAAGGGGGAAGCTGCTCCCTGGTGGACTGTAGAGCTGTTACCACAGGGCTATATGGAAGCAGTTGCTTTATACAATTTGACGATCCTGTGCCATGACAGATGACACTATCCTGAAGAACCAACCCTTGTGACAAGTCTTGTAAGGGGAATCTCCTCCTTTGCCAGAGATGAAGAGTTGAAGTGATTTGACCCACGTTGCTTAGGAAGCCTGTGGTAGCTTAGGCACTCACACTGATTTTTATTGCCCTAATCTGTGCACTCCATGGGTTCCTCTCTTACTTATACAGCTTTGGGGTAAGGCCTGCCCTCATGTTGCTCTGCCTGAAGCTTTGCTACAGGCCGACTTGCTCTGACTGCTCCAATACTTTCTTTTCCTTTCCAGCTGTTCTGTGTTTCCTGGTGAGTGCTCTGGGGATAACAGCTGGATCTCACCGCCTCTGGAGCCATCGGTCCTACAAAGCCACGCTGCCCCTGCGGATCTTTTTGACTATTGCAAATTCCATAGCCTTCCAGGTAAACACCTCCTCAGTCCGCTACTAGTCCTCAGAAGGAAGTGCTCCCCTGAATTCCTGTCTCAGATAGGGGGCACAAGCTGATAGAGAGGTTCCTTTCTGCTACTACATCTTGTTAGGAAACAAAATACCCTTTCCATCTAAACGGCAGTGCTCAAGTCTGTCTCATTGTCTTCGCCTTGTCCCATCAGAGGGTGACTGTGAGATGAAACATGTGGGGAGAGGACTGTTGGCCAAGACAAGAGGTAGGAAAGCTCTCCAAAGCAGGAATGTACGTTTCTCTAGAGGTGCGGTCTCCCTGTGCTTGCTCCAGGTCCCATGAAAGAGTTGTGGAAACACTAAGTGCTCTCCTCGAATTGCCTCAACCTCCTCTTGCTGTGTGACTGATAAGGGGGGAGACATCTGTACAGCCCAGGGAGCCAGGCTGTGGAATTTGCTGCTGCAGAAAGACTAAGAACTTGTTGAGATTATGCAGTTAGGGGGATGCTTCTATGGTTCAGAAGAGTGAAATCTAGAAATAACCTTGTTATAAGTCACACCACAGGTTTCCTGAGAGTCATCCCAGGCCAATGATGTTTGAAGGAGGGAAGAGTTAGGCCCATTCAGAGTGGCACAAGTGACTGCAGGCAGCTGATAAGTACCTCAGGTTATTGCCTAACCACTCACAAGATCACTTCACAGTCCACAAAGCAAACAAACTGGGAAGTTCTTAGGGACTGTAGAAAGTCGCAGAGATGGCCCTTCAGAAGTCAGAGTGAAAACCCAGACTGGCATGACACAGAAAAATCCTGGTCTTCTATTGGTTTTGCTGCTGTGAGGCAGCTCTAACTGCACTCTGTCCTCCAACTGTACTTGAAGAGACTTTGTACAGGCTTGCTTCTGTGTAGGAAGTACTCAGAAGGGTGGCAGGGTGCAGCACTTTCTGCTAGAAGGCAGAAAACAGAGAAGTGTCAGTGCTGTGGCCCTAACTAATTCTCCAGCTGAGGTATGGAGGAAGGGTAAAGCCCAAGTGTATCAGGTATTTTAGAGATGCTATCTTCCTTTCTCCCCTTTGTAGCCACATTGACATGTAATCAGAACAGGGTGGGGACAATCTTCTTTTTTAGCTTTGAAAAATTTTGTAAAACACCATTGGCTTTCCTACTCTCTGTTAGTAGCAAACCAGAGTCTTTCATGAGGAACAGGAAGGACCAAGCTGTTGATTCCAGCTACTGGTCTAGCACTCAGCAAGGGAATGGGATGGGTTGCTGTGTATTGGCTAGTCCTGTACAAAGACCATCTTTCACAGGGTTATAGGGCAGAGGGGGAAAGAATTTGCTGAGCTGTTGCTGTACAGGATAGGAATAGACAAAGATGGGAGACAGACAGATATTTCAGATTCAATAGGAACTAATCCAAAGTTTTATTGAAAATTCAGTACCATTCTCCGTGGATTTACTCTTTTTTAATAGTTACTTTCAATGAGATCAAGAGAAGGTTTATTTTCAATTTATCTCATTTCTGTTAGTGGCAGCAGCTCTAAGATGAGACTGGTAACTTCAAAGGCTAGAGGAGACTATAGACTATCTTATCTGAGATCCTCTACAAAATGCCTGTTGGCTGTTTAGAGGCTTGTGATTTCAGAGAATTTGGGAATTCTGCCCCAAGTCAGCTCCTTTACCTGCAAGACCAGGTAACTGCAGCACAGCAGAAGCTCTCCTGGTTATAGCCTGTAGCTGGAAACTCCCAAGGAACGAGGCATTCTCCAAGTCTTTGCTTGCTGGTCTCAGAAAGCCATGATTTTCAGACAGGGTTGCAGTTAGAGGTGGTCCCAAAATAAGATCTGTAGAAAAGAGAATGTGCTAAGGTTTGGGTTAATATATTGACTTTTCAGCTTTGAGACCTCTGATTTGTGTTTCTGCACAGGGTGTGCTGGATAAGGTGGTACCACTCCAGCTGCAGTACATAGTCACTTTCCAAATTTGTGCCTCCTGCCTCCAGCAGAAGGATTTCCAGAAGACAGGGAAAAGCCTCCCCAGATGTGGAAACCCAAGCTGTCTGTCAGTTTTCAGGCTGGGCTTTCTCGTGTTACTTGATGCTGTGTAGGGTCTGGAATGTGAAAGGTCACAGGTGAAACATCTTCAGCATGGGTACTGGTTGCATTTCTCTGCTTAACAAGAGAGGGAAGGCTGCTGGGCCACCTTCTTCTAGGGGAATGCTAAATGACCAAGCTCTAGCTGACATCAGTGAGGGCTGGTGATACTTGGAGGTGCTCAGGATTTGGCTGGAAGGTAGGCAGCAGTTCCCATTATTTGGAAACAAGTGAGAGTTAAATCCTGGCCTGTGTCTGTCATTGCCTTATTGCATGGCCTGCGGGTAAATAATTTTATCTGAGTTGAAGGAGGAGTGGTTACAGCACTTGAAGGGACTTGAGGAGTGGTGCCTTTGCTATAGGCTGCCTGTATGGATAAGTTACTTGGTCTTTCCAGGCAAGAAATAGGGATGATTATACGCCTTCCCTACCTTCAAAGTGTTTTGAGGAAAAACCCTATGTATTTAGGAGATTAAGGAGCCTCTTCTGTAATACAGGTGATAGACACACGCTTGGATCTCTGATTCATGTTTTCTAGGATGGTGTAATACATGGCTTTAAGTACATCAGAATCTTAGTATAAAGGAATGAGCATAGGCTCATTAAAATCTATTCTTAAAACTGGCCAAAACCATGCTTTCTTAATACAGATGATAACAGCTTTGACATTTTCCAAACTGTACCGATTTTGCATCTTAAAAGTAATGGTTATTAGGCTGAAGGGGACTATTTTTCATAACTGTCATTGAAATGGTGTGTTTATTCTATTTCTAAAGTGGTGCCTTATTTTTAAGACTGTTTGATTTCCAATGAAAAAACAAGAAAGTTAAAGAAACCTTATCCCCAAGTTCAACAGATCTGATTTGGCAATCCCAGGAAAAGCAAGGCAGGTTGACCCATGGAAAATGTCAGGGTGAAGGGAAGAGGCAGGTTGATCAATGCTAGCTGGCACTGTGTTGTATGGGTACAAGTGACCAAAAAGAGCTGAGGGTGTGAGGGAGGAGGCACCACGTGGCCAGTGAGGGCTGGCTATTGCAGAGGAGCAATCAGAGCCTGTGATGCTGTAGAGGATATGCAAACCA
>JAVFHW010072891.1:3472-18745 GCA_032159205.1 Eurystomus glaucurus suahelicus
GGGGGGGATGAGATGAGATGAGATGAGGAGGGAAGGAGGAAGGAAAACCCACCGCTCCCCCCACGCGGGAACCGCGTGGCGCTGAAGGCGGCAAAAAGGAGGAGGAGGAGTTTGCGGAGCGGGGAGGGAGGGAGGAAGGCGCGTCCGCATCGTGGGCAGAAGGCGCCGGAGCCGGCAAGGAGCTGGGGGCAGCGGTGGGCAACCCTATTTAAGGTACTGGCTCAAAATTGATGAGCTTGCATCTCACCTCCCCCCGCCCCCCCATCCCCCCCCGGCTCCTATCAGCCTTTCAAAGCTGGGGAACCCACGCACCTCGGTAGCTTTGAAAGGCTGCTAGGAGCCGGGGGGAGATGCTGCAAGTCGGGATCCGGTGCTGCAGCGTGAGTCGCGATTTGGGGCTTGGGGCGGGGGGGGCGCTGATGCATAGATGCTGCTTTTTGAGATGGGAGGTTTCCTTTCTGTAGTGACTGCCGGGATGTGTGCGTGTGGCGGGGGAGAACATGTGGTTTTGGGGTTGCGAAGCGCTGGGGTGCAGGACTTGGCTGAGGGTCTTTTTTTGCAGCTACCCTCTGGCTGCAAGGGTGTGCGTCCCTGCTCGGGCACTCGTCTGTGCGCACGGCAGCGAGGAAGGTGCATGGGCTGGGCACAGCCCCCTTGGCCGGCAGCGAAGAAGCTGGGCCGGGGTTGCTCCAGTTCCTGCTCAAGGAAACGCCCCCAGTTGGCCGTGGGATGCTGTGGGAGATTTCAGTAAGCGTTTCTTTCCACTCCTGAGCAAACCGTCTGTGTTAACAGAGAGCTCGGTCCAGGCGGGAGCGCCGAGAGCTCCATGAGGAGCCCGTTTGTGCTGTCCTCCCCACCCCTGTAGTTAAACCTGAGCCTCTCGTTAAACCTGAGCCTCAGACCCCTGCTAGGTGCTAATACTGCCAGACCAACACAGTCCCTGCCTGTACTTACCCGGCTCCCATCTGCCTCTTGGGAATGGGCTGTGGAGCTGTGGGCTGTGTGGGAAGGCAGCAGCAGCCAAGGCCTGGGGCTGTGGAATTGCAGACAAGTGAGCCTGTATTCTTGAACCCAGTAGATTCCCCATGGCTGGGGGCTGCAGGAGGAATTCCTGCAGCTGTTGGCCACAGCTGGATGCACTTCCCGGCTGCTCTGAAGCAGGATGCAGTCTGGTGGCCCCTCAGTTGCCTGTTGTGAGCCAACACAATTGAGGGACTTCTGTGAACACCGCCACGGGAAATCCCACTCCCCTCCTGCACTGCATCCCGGTTTGGCGGCATCATTTCCGCTCGCCAGCTGCTGCGAGCTGCTGGACAGCCTCAGGCTCCCTCGAGCTGCCTTCACTACAAAGATATCTCAGGATGTGACTATGCAGGGATGCTTTTCTCTTGGCTTCACCGGTTGTCTGAGCGTGGCTCTTGGGCCATTGATGCAGTGTCAGTGCAGTGCTGACACCATGCGTGTGCCCTCTGGAGCACTCCTGCTCCCGCCAGGGCCTTTTGCTCCTGGAAAAGACAGGTAGGCTTGCTCTTGGCGCACTGAGAAGGTCTTCACAGAGCAGGGATGCTTTCTGTACGACACCGAGGCTGTAGCATAGGCCCCAGAAGATGGTTTGCAGAGTGGCTGTTCCCCCACAGCTAGCACAGATGAGAGGCAAGGGCCTGTGCTGTGCCAGGTACCTGGAGTGAAGAGGGTGAAGAAATTAACTCCAGCCTGAATCAGCAAATGCAGGTGCCAGCACATAGGGCAGTGTGGCACCTCCGCCCTGCAGTTATCCCTCTTCTCCCTTCCTCCCCAAGCTCCATAATTAATACTGGCAAAATTTCACCATCATGGCATCCCTGCTCTCATTATCTTGGGCTGAGAAGTGTTAATGAGCCTCTTCCTCTTTAAAGATGAGCCATGGGCTTTGTTCTTGCCCTGGCCTGACCTGTTTCCCTCCTTGTTGTCTGGGGGAAAGCCAGGGCACAGAGGACAAGGCACACATTTACCCATTGCCATGCTGCACCTTCCTTGCTCTTCCTGGCTCCACTTCCAGTTCCACTGGTAGAGGCAGGGTGGGGGACCAGCCCGTCAGGCCAGAGGGAGCCCAGGAGCACCCACCTGCTCTGTGCAGATGGGAAGGCACTGACCATTGGCTTCGGGAAGCCAAGAAGCAGCCTCTGGTGTTTTCTGTAAGACAGATGTAGATATCAGTTGTTTTCATCCAGCATAACATCCATGTTCTTGGCAAATGTTAAGGAAGCCACAACACCCGCTCCTATCAGCAGAGTGCTGTTTGCTTGCAGTCCTTGCTATCGCTGTACCCACCTCACAGTGCAAACTCCACCCACCTCTCTGCCCCTTCCTGAGCCCACCCAGCACCTCGCTCTGCCCCGTAACCGGTGCTGCTGGGCTGCGAGCTCTCAGGGTTGCACCTCCATCCTAATTCATACTCAGCTGCCAGCAAGCTCAGGCACAAAGCACTCTGCGGAGTGAGCTACAGGCGTTTGCAGACGGACAGGAGTCACACAGCTATTAGGATTTAATTGAGCAGTGCGATAAAGACTAAGTGCTTTCTAGGTCAACAGTGTGCAAGATGTGAGATGAGGAAACAAGCGTGCAGAGTAGGGGCAGATCCTGGATGGTTTGGTTACGTCAGGATGTGTGGTCTGGAGGGACCCCACTACCCCAGCTGTGGTTGCAGTGCAGCGCTGCACCCCATCTCCCACTCCAGATCCCACAGATCTGGTTGGGAGATTGGCTGTACATGGGCTCCAGGGTCCCCATATGGGAGAGGAGCTGTGGTACTGAGTGAGGAATGTGTATGAGGGTTGTGGCTTCTGTGGGACAAGGGAAGCTGTTATGTAGGGATAGCACAAGCCCTTTGTGACTTCATTGCTAGTGCTGGTGGCATGAAGAACATCACTGTTGTGACAATTTGTTCCTGCTCTGGCTTGGAGCAGGCTTTTCCCTGGTTTTACTGATCCTCAAGAAAGGGGAGGCTCAAAGCACTCAGTATGTGTGGCTGTCATGTACTGTCCATGACACAAATTGGAGAGTGGCATTCTGGGTGCAGTACTCGAGGCTGTCTTTCAGCCTCATAGATAAGATGTGGGTGATCACAGTCAGGCTTCATCTCCAGGAGATGAAGCTTTTTTTGAGGTCAAAGGGGAGCAGAAACCTATTGCCTGCTTGCTGGCTCATGCAGAAGAAGCCAGCCAGGAAATCAGGCAGATTTCCGCAGAGCCTTCTTGCCTTCTTCCCACCACACCACTGCCAGTGGGATCTGCTTTAGTTCATTTCCTTTAGGACATATCTGATGGGAAAGCACCTTGCTGTGAAATTTCCAGCTGGAAATTCATGGAGTAAGCAAACTGAGGAGCCGCAGAGGGAGGAGGCAGGAAGGGGCTGGAGGTGGAGAGGAGCAAGGCTAGAAGTTGTATGGCTGGGTCAGGAGCAGCAGTGGGATCAGAGGGGTGCACAGCCAGCCTCCCACCCAGTGAGCAGCCCACTGTGGCCGGCAGCAGGGCTGGATCTCCTCCCAAACTCCTGCCATCAGCCTTTCTGTGCCGAGGGAAAGCCATCAACCTGAATGCATACCAGCGTTCTCCTGCAGGGCTGCTGGGGAGAGGGGTGTCCTGCCTGGGCCACCTTGCTTGGCTTTCCCACTGCTGCCCATGCTGTGACTCTGAGCATGTTTCTCACCTCTGCCTGGTTCATCACGCCTAGTACAGCCACCCGCTGATGCCACGCAGGGACAGGGAGCCAATTTACACCTGCAGCTGAGGGCTGGCTCACCTGGAGGAGCTCAAAGATGGTGAGGGCTTTGGAGTGGGCAGCCCCATTTGAGTGTTGCTACAGGTTTGCTCCTGGGAAACCCCTATGAGAGGAGATCCTTCATTTTAGGCTTGGGGATTACCCCTGGAGAGCAGTTTGGGGAGGTGGGAGGGACTGGAAGCACAGCTCCCTTCTTGGTCCTGGACAGGGGCTCAGGGTTGAAGGAGCTGCCTGACCTGCCTTCGGCAGGCCTTGTCTTTTCCTGGCCTCAGGACCAAGTTGGAGGCAATTCAATTATTTTGTCTGGGATATGCTCCCTCAGTGCTGTGGATGAGCTTCCCGATGGTGTTTGGCCCGGATGGGACCTCTGCCCCCTCGGGAAGCCCACTGCTGCAGGGTACATGCAAGGAGTGCAGTGCTTTCAGCCCATCAGGGTTTGCAGGTGTTGGGCTGTGGCTGAGGCTGGCAGGGTTGCATAGGTTTCCACAGTGTCCTGGTGAGAGCGGGAGCGTTATCCATTAACCACAGCAGAAGGCAGACCAACGGCAACACAACCAAGCTATTAAGCGATCCACCCTCCCCTGCAGCTTCTTCTTTCTGTCTTCACACATACTCCTCTTGGCAATACAAGGCTGGTGAGACTGCATGGTGAACCACACCACGGCATTGATCTGCCAGCAAGTTCCCAGATAGGATTCTTACCTCAGAGGCAGTGGGAGCGGGTTGCCTGGGCAATGGGGAGCAAGAGCCGTGATTCGTGGCGAGTCGAGGGAGCTGACATAGGGCCCCATGCTCCCCCTGCCTGGGCTCTGCAGCTGGGCTTGCTCCAAAGAGAAGCCTTTGACCAGAAACAAACCCAACAGCAGTAAATAGCCTGGCTGTTGATAAACGGGTCATCCGCTACCAGCTGTCCCTCTCTTCCTTCCCTCATGGCTGCGAGGGGGACGAGATGTGCCAGAAAGGGATTGCTTCAGCAGGGCTCAGCTTCTGGTTTCCCTATCGCCCAGCACCACCGTAGGAGTGCATCAGCATCCCAGTGTGTTCAGGCACCCTGGCAAGCTCCAGCAAGACGCTTTGCGAGATGGCCAACCCACTCTGACAAGAGTCTACTCCCAGCAGGGAGTCCCAGGTCTGCCCTCATCTCCTGTGCTCCCCAAATTAACATGGGTGACACTGGGATGCTGGTGGGGCCCGCAAGCCAATGGCAGTGTTTGCAAAGCGCCATTTCCACATGAGCGGAGCTCTTGGTGGGTCTTACACAGGGTTCTTCATGCTTCCCTGAGGCATTCCTGAGGATGCTTACAGTCCCAGGCAGCCTGGGACCTTGTGGCTGTGGCACATCGGATGATGGCTGGTTGCATGGATGTGGCAGGACCCTGTGGGTTGGGATTTGCAGGGGATGTGACTTGCCCTTTCCTTAACTTGTGGCCGGGCTTGTTATTGTCAGTCGTGTGGGAGACTATTTTGCCAGGGTTTGGCCAGACATAGGAGTGAGCTCCCCACCCTAGGCTGGGTCTCCCTGCCTGATCCTACTCGCATAAAGGTTTCCTTGTTTGCCATGGGTTAGCTGAGCCCAGTGCCAAGAGCTGGAGGTTTGGACTCTGACTTATTCCCTCCAAAGGAAGTGGCCGCCTCGAGCCTGGCCTGAGTCCTGCCAGGGCATTTGGGGAAGCTGAGTTGTTCAGGGAGGAGGAAAGATGGTGCCAGAGGTGGTGTTTCCACCGTGGGTTTTTACTCCAAGTCTTTTGCTTGCTCCACACCTGTGTTCCTGCCTTGGCTTTCCATTCCTTGGTCCACAAACTGTGCGTTGCCCACACAGCTCTGCTGGAGCTGCCACAGAGCAGGGATGTGGCAAGCCTTGGCTCTCAGCATCTTCCTCTCAGCCTGATTTAAAATAATCTGGGAAACATGCAGGCGTGTGTGGGTCCTGGAGTCCCCCCCAACTCCTAGGACCTGTGGGGATGGCTTTACCCTGCTGCTTGGAGATGGCTGCAACTTTGGAATTGACTGGCTTTGGGCATGTGGGGGGAGCAGACCCAGCCAGGGCATCCATCCCTTCTCCATGCTTTTGTTTCTGGGGATTGTGGGGTGCCCCTTGGCTGGGACAAAAGGGGCAAGGAGGTGACAGACATCCCCATCTTCTGGAGCATGATGCTGCTGTCTGGGCAGGGAGCAGGATCTTGGCAGGACAGACAGCTGGCAGTGGGACCACACGGGACTGCAGCCAGTGCCAAAACCTTCCCTGCTCACCATCCCCTTTCCCAGCAGGGCTGTGGACATTTCATGCTGAAAGCAGCGGTCAGCCAGGGCCCCTGTTCCTGAGCTGACCTACAAGCGAAAGGCCGCTTTGGTCTGCGGCGACCCAAAATAGCCCTTGTATTTTTGTCCCAACTGCCAGGCACAGCTGACATGCGGCGGACAGAGCCAACCTCAGCCCACCGCAGGCCTGGCGTGGGTGGCCCCTGTGTGCCCATCCCAGCTTCTGCCAGGGGGCTGCTGGTCAGCAGGGAGGAATTGTCTCTCCAAATTTTGGGAGCTGGGGAGATGGTGATGCCAGGGGAAGATCATGTTGTTCTAGCTCTGGTTTCACTCCTCCACCCCCGCTCCCACCACTAAATTGGAAGCAGCTGTGCAGCCTGGACCAGCCTCCAAAAATTGCTGAGTGGGGGTAAAAAGAGCATTGCCCCTGTGCCAGCCCTCAGCAGGGCTGGCAGCCTGCTGCAGCTCCTCGGCTGAGTCCTCTGGGTGCAGGGGCAAAGCTTGCTCCATCCAGCCCCAGGGATGCTCTCCCATCCTGGGAGATGGTGCACCTCACTCGAGGTGCCTGGGCGAGGGGGCAGCGTGGCCCATGGGCATGTGGTTCAGCAGCTCCCTCAGGAAAATTCAGCCTTTGGAAAACTGGCTCATATACGGATCAGGGGACAGTCTTGCCTGCTGCCAGCTCTATGCATTTGTATCTGGCACCAGGTCCATACGGGAAGAAGCCAGAGCTGGAAGGACACACAGCCTCTCCCTAGGGAAGTGAACGTGCCCCAGCATGCAGGAGGTAGTTGGGTGGCAGTGGGCAGAGGGCTGCTCTAGGCAGGTGCTCCTGCTGTTGGCTGACTGCCAGATTTTCCTGCCCTTCCAGAAGCAGCCTTGTTTTGGGGATGAGCAAGTGAGCCCTGGGCTTGTGCTCTCCAGGGGGAGAGGAGCCCCTGTAAAGTGCAAAGTGGCATTTGGGTTGCAGGAGCATGTTTGGGGTTGAGCTGAGCCCTCCAAACCTCCTCCACCAGGGGCTCTGTGCATATTGGAGTCTCCATGCATAGCTTGAGGAAGGATTTAGAGTGGTTTTGAACTTTGCAGTGATTTCACAGCCCCCCTCTGCCTTGCCTCTCACTGTAGGGCTGTTTTGAGGACCTCCTGGCTGCAACATAAGCTGTCTCTGTCCTTCTTCCTCAGCCCCTCACCACAGGTTAGTCCATGCTCAGCTCCTTTGTGTTGTTCCTGGCTTGACTCCTTCCTGGGTCTGCCAGCTCTGAGCTTAGTCCTAGAGCCAGGAACATGAAGCAATGAAGGAGGAATCCTCTCCACTCTCCATCCCAGCACCTGGGGCAACCAATGGCAGGTGGCCTCCTGCAGGATTTGGGGGTGTTGATAGATGAGAAGCTCAACATGAGCCGGCAGTGCGCTGGTGCAGCCCGGAAGGCCAACCGCATCCTGGGATGTATCAAGAGAAGCGTAGCCAGCAGGTCAAGAGAGGTGATTCTCGCCCTTTACTCTGCGCTTGTGAGACCCCACCTCGAATACTGCGTCCAGTTCTGGTGTCCCCACCAGAAGAGAGACATAGATCTGTTGGAGCGTGTTCAGAAGAGGGCCACAAAGATGATCCAAGGGCTGGAGCACCTTTGCTACGAGGACAGGCTGCGGGAGCTGGGGTTGTTCAGTCTTGAAAAGAGAAGACTTCGGTGGGACCTAATAGCTGCCTTCCAATACCTGAAGGGAACCTACAGGAAGGCTGGGGAGGGACTTTTTACAAGAGCATCCACTGATAGGACAAGGGGTAATGGGTTTAAGTTGAAGGAGAATAGATTTAGATTAGATCTTAGGAAGAAATTCTTCAGTACAAGGGTGGCAAGACTTTGGAATAAATTGCCCAGAGATGTTGTGGCTGCCCCCTCCCTGGAGGTGTTCAAGGCCAGGTTGGACAGAGCCTTGAGTAGCCTGATCTAGTTGGGAGGCGTCCCTGCCCATGACAGTGAGGTTGGATTAAATGATCTCTAAGGTCCCTTCCAACCTAGGCCATTCTATGATTCTATGATTCTTCCCCTCTGGTACTGCTCCCTGAGCAGTGACCTTGGGGTAGCCACATGTTGCTCGTAGATACAGCCCTACGAAGCCCAGGAGAAGGCAGGGTATGGGGAAACTCATCTTGCTCCTCTTTCATTCCCAGCCTTGGGACTCAATCCTCTGGGTTTCTTCCCATGCATTCATTGAGTCCTTATCTTCAGAGTTGCCTGGCGATGAGCTGTTCCTGTGCTGTCTTGCTCTGCATTTCCTCTTTATGGGTCTCACCTTTGCTCCTTTCAGCTGCAGACATGAGGGGGAGATGGGGACATGATCTCATAGGCTCAGCCCATTCCTTTGACATGGACATGCTGTTGTTGCTGTGCAAGGTGTGGCTGACCGAGATACCATGTGTACAGACAGGGATTGCTCTTGAGCAAGCCCAACACAGAAGAGAAGCATCTGGCAGCCATGCCTCAGGGGATCTTAACTAAGCCCTGCCCTGGCCCACCAGACATCCCTCTTCCCACTTGACCAGGTGGAAATCAGGAGTGCCACTGGCCTGAGGGAGAGCTGGGCTGCGGGAAGGCAGGAGCCAGCACTGGGCCTCGTGCCGTGGCATGGCTGGCATTGCTTCTGTCATCCTGCATGGCTGTCTTGGTACATGGTGACCTGTGCCACCATTGCACCAAGCCCCAGGCTCCTCCATGCAAGAAGGACCTGCTGCTGACCTGGGACTGCCTCTGGCCACTCCTTGTGACCCCAGCTGATTTTTACATTAATGGTATCAGGTTGTTCTCCCCAGGGGTCCCGTAGGGTTCTCTCTGTTGGGAAGCGGAAATGTGGCTTCCTCCCATTGTGCCTCTTCCTGCTGTGGTCCCCAGGCTGACCCCAGAGGAGCACCCCTTCCTGCAGCACCCCCGCTCCCCGCAGCCCCCGGGCAGAGCCAGGCAGCACCTCTGTCAGTCACGTTGGCACCTCGGGGGGCCTGGGCCAGCCCTGCAGACACAGTCTGCTGGGGGCTGCCAGCTGCAGAGGATGCTAGGCAAGGATTTAGGTCTGAGGCAATGCATCCCCAGGCTATCCCCCAATCTGTAGTGGTCCCATGGGAAGCCATGGCCAAGTGGCCTGAACTTAGTGTAAGCCTCTTGTGCCTGCCTATAGTGAGGCACCTGCCTGCCCTTCCCCACCTTGAGGCAGCCCCTGGAGGTGCTGAAAGCTGCCTAGAGGCACCGTCCATGTCTTGGAGGTGGTTTTTGCCTGTTTTTGGAGAGTTCTGCAGCTGTGTTGAGTGGAGCCATGAGCAAATCCCTCCCTCCATGCCTGGGAGAAAGAGTTTTATTTTTCTAAATTTCCAAGAAATGGAGCCTGAACCTGGCCCTGGAAAAATATGTCTCCTTCCCCAGCTTGCTGAGAAGCAGGTCAGGGTTGTGGCTTGGAAGGGATGTTCTTCTCCCTTGGGGACAGTGGCCTGAGCAGGTGCCATCAAGGAAACAAGCTCCTCGGAAGAGCTGCTACGAAACTCATCTCTGCAAACAGGCTCCCGAGAGTAGCTTATCTCTCTCCCTCTGACGCCTCCTCAGGAATGACATCCTCCCCTAACTCCTGCCCCCCTGGGTGCTCCTGCGGACACCTCCCATATTCTCCTCCTGCACCTCCAAACCTCTGGCCTTGGAGCAGGCGACTGCTCCGGTATTTGCAGAACTTTTCCTGCCTCTCGCAAGGCTGTGCCATCTCTGCAGTCCCGTAGCCTGAAGTAACCAGGAGCAAGGGTCTGGGACCAACCTGCCTTTCTGGTAAGCTTCTTGCTGTGACATTAAAATGTCCCCCTGCAGCGTTTGATGGGACACTGAGCAAGAGCACCCATCTCTGCTCCAGGGGTGACTGTGTGGATGCCTGGAGAGGTTTTCTCTGGCTGGGGACCAGGTGTTGGGCACTTGCTGTGTGCTGAGGAGAGAGTTGTTCATTTTGGGGCTGCCATCACTAGCGGACCCCTATTGGTATTTGGCCAGCGATGTGTCCATGCTGGAAACCCACTCAGCAGCCCCACTGGGGAGGTGGATGCCCTCACTGCCTTGTGAGATTTGGTGACAGCTGGAAGTCCCAGCTGCGTTACCTGGGGTAGTTTTAGGGCTGGCTCTGCCCCATCACTGCCCATTCCCCTCTCTTGGGTGGGAGGCCCTGTCAGGGACAGCGCTGAAGTCCCACAGGGCCCTGGGGAATTTGCTGCCTGGCCAGGTCGCTTCACCTGCGAGGGGGATGGTGAGGGCCCCCGGGGAGCCTCCTGGGGCTCCTTGAACTCTCCAGATAAGAGAGTCTGCAGCTGTCTGGTGTGCACAGTTCAAAACACACTGCAGGGCTGAATGCTCCCCCCACGCCTCCTCACGCCACCCGGCAGCCGAGATAACCGCCAGCGGCGGGTGCTGGGAGTAGGGGTGGACTCCATAGCTCCTGCTCTGGGGGGGTTAGCCACAAGCCTGAAGACAGCGGGTCTAGAGCTGCTTCTTCTCTTGCCCACGGAGGAGTGGAGGGAGCAAGGTAAAGCAGGTCAGAAACATTGCCCGGGGAGGGTGCTGCATGGGCAGCCTTGTAGGAGGCTTTTTCTGCCTGCCAAGCCCTGGCAATGCAGTGGGGTTTGTCTGAAGGCAGCAAGGCAAGGGAGGAGGAAGAAGTGCCCCCGTCCTGCTCCCCTGCTAAGCTCACTCCTCAGGACACAGGCGTGAGCAGTGCTGGGGGAGCGGATGGTGCAGCAAGCCTGTTTGCAGGAGAGGCAGGGCTCAGAAAGGAGAAGAAGAATTGGAAGTGCTATCAGCTCTCTGATGCAAACTGCCCACAAAGCACACCAGGAGTAGGAAGCCTGCTGCAGTCTGTTGAAGGGATGGGGGATTGGAGGAAAAGAGGCCATAGCAGAAAAGCCAGATGAAGTTTTTGCCTCTCCATTCGCTCCAGGAGAACCTGAGCAGTTTCTTCCACCTTCTTTAGGGAGGCTTCTCAGAGCATCTGCAGAGGAAAGGTTGGAAAACAAAGCTAAACAGCAACAAGTCACTAGGGCGCAAGGCGATGTTCATTACGAAGGAAAGGGAGGGTGAAAAGGCTGGCTGTCACATGTGGCTGCTAGTCATTCATTCACAACTTCCCCAGCCCCTGGGGACTGGGAGGAAGGAAAGATGTGACGTTCATTTCTAAGAAGTGCTGGAGAGAACTTCAGAGAAAAGCTGATCGGTGCATCTGCTGCGTGTCCTGGGTGTCTGTGCAGGAGTGGGGTGTGTGGGCAGGGCAGGAGACTCCTGCTGAAGGGCCCCCGAGCTGGGGCGGTGCTTCATAGGCACTCTGGGTTCATGGTGCCTACATCACTTGCCAGAAAACATTCAACCAGGGCTTTCAGCCCAGTTTTTAAGGTAACTGGCTGGTCAAGAGGGAAGGTCCTCACATGGTTTTGTAATTGATACAAAAACAGGAAGGAGGGTGTCGGAGTCAGTGGTCAGTTACTGCGGTGGAAAGAGATCACTGTGTGTGCTCCCATGTTTTTTTCAGCACATTCGTGAGTGACCTAGAAAAGGGAATGAGCAATAGGATGACAGGGCTTGCAGAGGTGATTGGATTACTCACATTCATGGGTACAAGTGCCAGCTAGGAAGACTCCAGAAGACCATTACAACACTGGGCGGTAGGCAGATGAAATGCAGTTCAGATAAATATCAAGGGATAGCTATGGGGGAGGTGGGAAGAAAGCCCCAAATCTGCAAACGAGATTACACAATTAGCCAATCATTTGCAGCAAGGCCTGAGGCTGTTCTGGATAGCTTGAGGGGAATAAGAGCTTAAGAAGTCATCAAATCATCTTTGTGAGTATCAAAGCAGGAAAGCCTTGTGCGGCTTTTCAAACTGGTATCTTACCCCCTTGCAGTCCCCCCCTCCGTGTGCCCCCAGCCCCTCCATGTGCCCCCAGCCCCAGCATCACTGGAAGGGTCGAGGGGAGACAGGGACGGTTGGGAGGAAAGCAACAAGGAGGACTGAAGGCGTGGAGCCGTGCCTGGATGACTAAGTGAGCTAGAATTCCTCTGTTTGGAAAACGTGCTGCAGGGTGGATACAATCCAGGCTTGTAAAGCCGTAGCTGGCATGGAAAAGCCACTCAAACATTCATCCACGCTTTGACAGCAAGGGTGAGGGAGCCCCAGCTGAGGCCCTGCACACAGAGAGAGATGCTGCCCTCGCTCAGAGGCTCCCGAGTCAAGGGGGAAGCAGGGATTTCACAGAAGTGAAACCCACCATGGGCTGCAAAACATGTGAACAGCATGTCCCTCGCAGCTCAGAGGCTTGGGGAGAAGTTGTGAAGTTAGTCTATGCCTGTGCCGTGCTCACCCAAGCTTTTGAGCAAGACTGGCCTCTGATTTGACCCAGGGTACCTGCCCATATTTTGGGAGAGCTTGCGGTTGTCCCAGCGCTGTGGTAATGGTGCACAATCACACACACTCATATGTCTTGTGAAAT
Organism: Eurystomus glaucurus suahelicus; assembly: GCA_032159205.1. NCBI lineage: Eukaryota > Metazoa > Chordata > Aves > Coraciiformes > Coraciidae > Eurystomus > Eurystomus glaucurus. The sequence continues at coordinate 15,990 of JAVFHW010072891.1, forward strand.
ACAAGCAATGCGTCCTCACAGCTGGTGGCCAAAGATGGAGGTGGGCAGGACACTGCCCAGGAAACTGGACCCCAGCACAAGGTAGGAGGACCATGAGCAGCATGGGTAGAGTTCAGGCACACATATGAAATGTCTGATATGGGTAGTCTCGGAGCGTTTTCAATCCTCCAGCTGAGTCATGGCCACCAGGGCTTCATGTGACTTGCACACCCATGCTGGGCTTGTTCCTTGCCCGCAGGTACACCTCCATGGGCCCCCAGATCAGCCTTCTGGCCGGAAGGGCTCTAGTGTCACCCAGAGGGGTGACCGGATGTAGGGGATGAGGTGAAGCCTGGTGGGGCACCTGGCCCTGCCCCCTCTGGCATCTCAGAGGAAGCGCTGACCTTATCCTTGCAAAGTGATCCCCTACAAGCGTCGGCAGGAGGACGTGGGGTGCTTGTCATAAGCCCTGACGGCAGCCCCTTGTCTAAGGACTGCAAAGACAGTGCTACGCTTGGTGTGGCATAAAGGGCTTTTCTTTCAGGAGCTGGTGTTTCTGGGTATAACCCCACGGCATGCCTACCTGGCACTGTGAAATTGCTCTTGAGTGGAAAGGCAAGCATGTGCTGTGCTCACCGATGAAGGCAGCAGAAGCAAGAGAAAAGGTGTGGGAAGGGAGAGGTAGGGAAACCTCCACAGCCCGGTGACAAACAGCTCCCTGCAGGCGTGGCTGTCCTGCAGTGCAAGCTTTTCTGCAGAGGTTAGGTGGTTTTGGTGACAGGTGGGCTGGCAATGGGAGTACGCGTGGCCCAACACCGCAGGTGTCATTTAGCGTCTGTCAAGGCCTTTGTGTGATGTGAGTGGGCAATTAAAATTGTGCCATCACCTGCTCAGAGGTGCTATCCTGTGGTTTGTTAAGCCCACTCCTTGTTACCTTACTCCTGCTTACACATCGCTTCTGAGGGGAGGGTTCAGACTGCTCAACTCCCAGGAACGGAGTGGATGTCCTTATGCCAAGGCCCCACATCGCTCCTCCTTTTCCCTGCCCCCCAGGCTGTGTGACCTCCGAGCTGGTGGCTAGGCTAAACATCAAGAGACTCTTCCAGGAGGTGGTTAGAGGTGTGCTGTGCCAGCCCGGTGGCTGGAGGGTGGCCTCCATCCTCCGTTCCTCCATCCCCAGCCTCTTACAGTAGGGCTGCTCTCACCGGGAGGCAGCAGGGTTGCCACCTGCTGCTGGTGTTGGTTCATGTGACCCTTTCTGTTTGTTGTAGATTTGTTTGTAAGAGCTGGCAGCTGGACACATTTCCTCCTATAATGACTGCTGACCCGAGCACCCCTTGGCAGGTACCAGCCCTTTGTGGAAAAAATTAGGAGGCACTTAGCGAAGTGAGACAGAAAACAAACAGAGCAAGCAGGAGGCTGCGTCTGGGCAGCCAGGCAGTGTCCGCCAAGGAGGTCAGGCTCCTGACGCAGGGATGTGGGCGCTTTCCTGAAGGAAGCAGGAGGTGGGAAGCTTTCTGGAGGGAAAGCAGCATGGTGGGGCAGCACGGAGCACCCTGCCCTGGCACTCCCCAAGCCCCCATCCCCCTGCCTCCTCCCTGTTGACCCTGGCTCCTGACACCTCCTCCATGACACCCTTCCCTTCCTCCCTTCCCTGAGCAGCGGGACTCAGGCCGTGTGCCAGCTGTGGTACCTGACACCTCTTCTCCTCCTCCGCGGATGCCTCTTGACCCACATGGCCCCAGCCCCCGTGACTTGAGCCAGGGCCAAACGCTTACATCCAAGAGCAGGGTGGTGCAGAGGGGGGGTGACACCGTGCCACCTTCAAATACACTGAACACGGGGCTTGCCCTGGCTCTGTCCTCCTCGGGTACGTCTGTGGGGTCGGTCCCTGCCCTGGTTTTTTGGGACACAGATGCGACTTGCTGGGGGGGCTGGGAGGGGAGCTGGGGCTCTCCCGCCTGTTTTGGCTCTGTTTGCCTGGGACAAGCAGTGGCTCCGGCGGGGTTTCTGTGCGCGGGGGTCCGGCAGTCGCGCTTGCGGGTCCCCCTGCTGATCCCGGCCGGGGCTCAGGGCGTCTCCGGCCCGCAGAGGCACTGGCAGGCTGCCAGGAGGGGATTTTGGGATGTTTTCTCTAGAAGCCTGGGTGGGTCACAAGGGCAAGGCAGGAGCTGTCATGGCCTGAGCTGAGGGCGGGGGAGCAGCGCTGCCGACGGCTCCAGAGCCACGGGGTGGCCCCTGCCAGGTCGGTGGGGCTCTCGGCCCCGTGCAGACGTACCTGTTGTCCTGCTCGGGCTTTTCCAAGCAGCATCCCGCCGGGCTCCGCCGCCTGCAGCGCCCGGCGGGGCTGGCAGGGACTACAGATCCCGGCATGCCGCTCCCTGCTCCCCCTACCTGGCAGGGGCGGGCGGGGATGCTGCGGCCGGCGGCAGCGGGGAGGGCAGCCCAGGGGCATGCCCCGGGAGCTCGGCGCCGGGAGCCCCGCTGCGGATGAAGCCCCGGGAGAGGTGCCGGAGCATCCCGTGCTGCGCCGCCCGGGCTGGAAAAAGGACAAGGCAGGCCTGCGGCGTCTCCCGGGCGGCTAATCCCGCTCTGCCCCGGGAAGCGGGGAGAGACGGGGGAGGGAAGGTCCCTTCTCGGGCAGTGTGCGGGTTGAGCAGCGGCAGGGCCCGGGCCGGGGGTGATGGGGGGTGAGGAGCGGTGGGCGCCGGAGAGGGGAGCCGGCAGTGCCAGGGACGCCCTTGGCTTTCCAAGGTGACCCAGGGAAGGGCTGCGAG